>JAQIYA010001275.1:0-13670 GCA_034699355.1 Microtritia minima | reverse complement strand
TTTAGTTAATTAAGTCAAACTTAAAACTTAAAATTAATTTCGTAGTTTACTTTAATGACTATTACGCAATGGCTTAACAATTGATTTTTTTAAATTACGTACCACTTTGTTAAATGACCATAACTAATAGATGTTATTAAAAATTACTTTTAACTATACTATAAACTACTCTTTCATTAATATAAGTTATAATTTAGTTTTTAGTACTTTTAAAATTTTACTAATAATTTGTAACGAATATTTAATATAAAAAAAATTCTATTTAATATTTTAAAAAATCATTTATTATGAAAACAGTCAATAACAACACAAACAATACATTATTTCTATTTTGTTTTCGATTTAAGTTAATTATTTTTGTCTTATATAATGACTTATTATAATAATAAGTTATACTTAATAACTAGAAATATTAATTGAATATAGGAGTTATGATAAAAAAAACAAAGTCAATAATAAATGCATTAATCATAATAAGGTAGAGTTTATCGCCTTTAATTCATTCTTATATATTCTATTAATTCTTTCAGAAGCCTCTTCACAGGCATCCGAAAGAGTTTTGATTAATCATAATTACTGCCGATTTTGCGAAATAAATTATACAAATCATATCAATTATAGTCGAGCATATTTTTTAAGAACCTATTCGACCGACAAATTTTTTATGTAAAGTTTAGATTTGATCAGTCTTATAAGATTTTATGATCTGAACCAAGAATTAATGTTAATATTTAATAAGGAAAATTTTCAAATTTTATTAATTAAAATTATATCAGAACAAATAAATCAAATCAAATATAGTTATTACAATTTATAAACGATGAAAAATATAGTGATCATATTTTTTTTAAATGTTGACCTAAATAAACTTTATATTGAGTGCATAACTTACCTTATTTTATTTAAAAAGGGAGGTTCAAATTGATAATACTAATTGTTACATAGATATCGTTAATCTAGTCTTTATTAGTAAATAGATAAAGCAGTAATTATTAGTTATTATTTATTTTTTTTATGAAGTTTTTATATTTTGCAATAAAGCATACTCTTATAAAAAAAAGCTATATTAATGTTAAAATTAACACTTTATAAAAGCTGAATAAAAAATATTAGAATTTACGTAATTATACTGTGTTTGAGCATTAATTATTCAAATCCTCTCAAATTTTATATTCATAAGCTTTATTAGAGTAAACAATAGTTTTGTATTAAAATTATTAGTATTAATACTTTTTATTAACATTTAGTGTAAATTTTTTAAAACAACAAAATTTCTATTAAATTATTAAACTTATTAAAATTATAATTAAAACAAAAATAGGTGAACTCAAATCTGCATAAAAGCAGTGGCAATTTCTGTGATCGCAATCTGTATGCTATCGATAACGTCACCGAGATTTGTGAGCACCGCTATGACCATCTCTTGTTCGGGAAAAAGCGCCAAATAAGTGCTCTCACCGGAGATGTCGCCGGAATGCCAGATGACTGACTTGATTGCCGGTGTCGGACAGCCCGAGCACTGTATCGGTTGAGACAGGTTTGTGATTATCCAACCAATTCCTAATTAAAAATAATTTAAATGAAATAAGACTTAAAAAAGAGATACTGAAATGCGAACCATAATGAGATGACGTTCCGCTGACGTGAGCTATTTCGGGAGTGCTTGCGGTCCATAGTTTCTTAACTGTCGATTGGCTTAAAAAACCTGAATTAAATTTATGAAAAATTATTATAAATTTTGTAAAAAATTTCGCGATTAATATTTAGGTATTTATTAGAAAAAAAATATATAATTTAAGTGAATCTAATAATATAACGCAATACCTGTCTGTCCATTAAAACTTTTGATCATTATATTACCGAAGCGTAATAAATCGGGAACAGTGGACACGAGACCAGCCGAAGGCCAATAACACTCGTACGACACCAAATCGTCTAATAGTGGCGCGTTTGAGAGAGTATTATTCGCGTACTGTTTATTTTTCCAGTAATAGCGGACTCTGTGGGGAATAATCAAATCGAGTCGTTCGGCAAAAGTCGATGTCATTCCCAGTTCTTCGGCGAACAGTCTGTTCACCACTTTTTCGAAGCTTTGATTATAAATTGACTCAATAATGGCGCCCATTGTTTGAATACCATAGTTTGAATAGTTATAAGCAGTTCCCGGTTCTGACAATAGCGGCTCGTCTTTGAACTGTTTCAGCGTTTGGGTGACGTTCGAGCACTCGTATAAGTACTCGAATTCGTTCGTAACCGAAACTCTTAGTCCGGCCATGTGTGACATGAGCTGCTTTACAGTTATCGTAACATTCTTTCCGTTCCACTGTTTGATCGGAAAGATATCAGTACTTAAGTAGGCGTGCACTGACTTATCCAAATCGAGTAATCCCTGATCCAGTAGTTTACCCACGACTGCAGTGGTCAACGATTTACTAACGCTGGCCATACGCCAAACCGAGTCCTTTTGAGTCTTGACATTATTCTCGATGTCAGTCAAGCCGAACGCTTCCGTCCAAAGAGTGTTTCCCTTAACGCTCACACCCGACACAAGACCTGGTACTTCATTAGCTATTCTCCACTTTTCAATGTAATCATTCGCCGCTTTGATGGTGTCGTTAATTGTGACTTCACTGCTGGCATAATAAATGTCGTTATTTGAGAGTAAAAAATTTGGACCTAAAGGTATAGCATAGCAATCTAACAATAATGTTAACAATAGACTGATGTAAAACAAATTCATCTTTTTTGCTGATCTCAATCAGTTATTTTCTCTGTCAATGTTTAACTCTGGCCATACTTCTAACTTTTGCTTTATTTATAGTTTCAAAAACAATGAATATACCTAAACAATAATGGTATTGATATGATTAAATTGTTTTATCTATTATTAGTAATTTTAACAATAAAATAGACTTAAATCAAAGAAGTGATAAATATATATTTGTTACTGTAATCAACAATCAATTTATTAATTTTTTTATCAACTATTATTTTTCCGATAAATTCGTCATCTTTAATATTTACAGTATATGAAACTCTCTATGTATTACAATTTTAAAAAATTAGATTTAATTCTTAATATATTTTTTTTGTTAATTTAAAACTAAATTTCGCGCATAACTCATGCCATCTCGAGAGCAATAAATGATGTCGTAATGCATTACTAGCAACCAATCAAAAGCAAGCATTTTTGCGCACATGTGATCGCATTCACACGTGTCATGTGTTTTATGGCATCAAATGAGTTACGCATAGAATACTCGTTCACATCAAACCTGTCCTTAATAGTCAATGGCCGGCAATATGTCTAACAAGCGATTGGCGGACCCGAACGAGTGGCCGCGCTGTTCGGCCAAACGCTTGCGTCACAACGAGCCCGACGTCTGCCGCGACAGCGATTACGCGAGCGACGAGAGTCACCCCGACGATGACGACCACCGCAGCGATGTTTCGGCCGACATGTACGACATATCGAGTTTGTTGATTAATTTCAATATGGACTGCGAGGACGACTGGCCTGTGGACACCGCCGACAATCAATTCGCGGTCAATGTTGGCGATGCGGACCACGACTGCGTCCACGACTATCAATATCGCGCTCAATTCCCGCCAACAGAGGGGCAAATATTCTTCAATTACAAGCTCGAAACGCGTCTGAGAGGCGATCAAACCTGCATTGTGTTTGTGGCGCACAACAGGTCTGATGTCAACGACAAAGTGGTGGTGAAAATCGCTATCGCGAGCGGAGTTCAACGCTTGAACAACGAGTTTGATAGCTATCATACTTTGCAGTCTATGTCGCAAAAGCCGAAACTCATTGACTTTTTCTGGTAATATATATTTAATTGTATTTAATAATTATATTTAATATATCGCTTGTTTTCGCGTCCAAAAGGTGGACCGTTTTTCTGAACGGCTCGTCAACCGAGTGGGCAATGATTGTGTTGGAGAAGTTGGGCCCGAACTTGAATCGCCTCATGAAAACCCATCCCAACCGTAATAGTCTTCCGCTCGAAACGGTGTTCGACTATGCCGTTCAGATGATAACGTGCGTCGAAACCATTCACAGTCACGGTCTGCTGCATCGGGCCGTAGAACCCAACCATTTCGTCACTGCCAGCCACGCGAACACCAAACAGATATGCGTCCTCGAGTTCACTGCCGCCAAATCCTATTTGAGTGTGTTCGCCGACGGACTGCCGGCTCACGTCGAGTATCAGAGAGACGACCGGCTGCCGACCGGTAATCCGTTATTTCATTCGCTCGGCTATTTTGAAGGCGATCGCCGGTCGCGTCGCGACGACATGGAATCGCTGGGCTATTGTTTGGTTCATCTGCTGAAAGGGGCGCTTCCCTGGGCGTCGGTCTGCCGACCGAATAGATCGCCGACGACCAATATTTGGCTCGTTTACGATAAAATGCAGTCCATGTCGTTCGAAGATTTATGTGATGGTATTTTTTTTTGTACTTTATTAAAATCATTATTTTCATATTTTTCTTTTAAATCGAAATCATCTCATTTAATATATTTGAATAGGACTGCCGAAAGCATTTCTGCAGTATTTCTCGTCTATAAGCGAATTGCGATTTGAAGACTCGCCGAATTACGATTTGCTGCGCCAATGTTTTCGACTCGAAAACGCAGTTATTTAAGTTTAATCAATTTGCTAATGCTTTTAATGACATTGTTTATAATTGTATTTTTTTAAAAGAATATTATCATATATTTTATTTCTAATTATGATTTCTTATTAGACTATAATTTTATTTGTAATTTACTATTTACTAATTTATTTTTGTAATAAGTTTACAATAAAATGCGAGATTAGGCCGAAACAAATGAATAGCAAACACGTTCCAAACAAAGGTGTATTTAAATTTTTAATTAACAACTGATTTAATACCATTAAGTTCATTGGTATAAAAGTGATCGTTAATGCAAAATAATATCTTTTCCAAAATAAATTGTACGAAACAATAATTTTACAAAAGCTATTTTGTTCGTTTAAAATATGAGCAATTGTTTTGTAATTAATGAATATTTTGTTGGAGACATTTATGATATTTTTATTTATCATTTTAAACAAAAACTTACAGTACAAGCAAATGATATAAAAATAGAAAAACGAGTTAAACATGATTTGAATTTGACTATAGCCTAATTAATTTATTAATAGAGTACCAATAATAAGATGGATGAACGGCATTGGAATTTCTAACACAAATAACGCAAAAATACCTATCATTATACAGAATAATAGCAGTGAATTTTCATTGATTTTTAAATTCAATTTTGCAAATTTAATATTTTTAATAAATGTTTTCAATTCACTGTCGGAGTACAAGTAAATATCACCAAACGATGCGCAACCCTTCAGTGCCTTAATTACATCTAACCATTGAAACAATGATTCTCGACTATAATTAAATAAAATACAAATTCTAATGCAGAATATTATTAATAAAAGATTACTAAAATAAAGGAATTGTGTTATTCCTCCCAAATATTGCAAAATATCGAAATAATACTCCGGTAGTCTTCCATTTTGGTTGAACGCGATGTAAATTAAATCTCTAGTAAAATTGAATATCAGCCAAATTACTAATGCAATCCATTTGCGTTTTTGTTTTTTCTTAAATTGGCTAATATTAATATCATTTTGGACATTATATTTATACATAATTCCATATTTATATAGCGGTAAATCAATGTCTTTAATCGTTAACTCAGTATTGATATTCATTGTGCCACTAATACGGATTTAAATTTTACCATTAATGCTTAGAAATAATATTTTATAGCCTAATATTAATAGATTTTATTAATGCTTTCTTTTATTAATATATTTACTTATACACGTCAGTGCATAATAACTCAGCAGCCATTAAAGATTTAAATGAATGTTTCCGCTATCGTCTACATTCAAATACCACTATAATGAACGCGAATTGATAGACCAATTCTCGTTTATATAATTCAAGGATCACTCCATTCTCCCTTCCGCTAACAGAAGAATAGAAGGAAAAATCCTTTAATATAACAATTGTTAATATCAATTTTGGTACAATTTTTTTGACTTCAAAGTTTTTTCGAAAATAATATGTTATTAAGAAGTTGTCATTTATGGTGGAAAATGTTTATTATTGTGGTAATCGAATGTAGAATTTTCTAGTTAACTATAAATCTATAAAAATAATTAATTATATTTTAATGTACGTAATGCGTAACGAACGCACACATTATTATAGTTAAATATAATAAATAATCGATTTTAAATAAAATTATAAAATATATAACAAAACAAGAATGACCATGATTTTGAGCTCATATTCATAATAACTTACTAGTTATTGTTCATAAACTCTTAATATAATAAAAGTTGATATAATTATTTTAAAATAACAAAATAAACTTTAAAAATTTAAAAACCGATCAATACTTTTCATACTAATTAATGATTTTGAAAATTTTCAAAACAATTAATTAAATTGATATATAAATAGTAATAAACTTATAAATTAAAATATTGCATTTCGATACAAAGTGAACATTTTATTAATTAATTTTAAGTTGAATTTATCGAATAAAATTTACAATATAAAAAAATAGAAGTTTAATTTTTAATAGGTTGTGTTAATGCCAAGTATTTGCAAATTTATGTGTCAATATAAAAAATCGGCCGAATATTAGAAACATCTATAATAAAAAATATGTATTTTTAAAAATAAAAAATAACTTATATGTATAAACTCAAATAGAGTAAACCTTGAAATAGTGATTATTTTGTCATGTATAGCAAACTGATTTTAAAATCCTTATAAACTATTTGTATTTTGAATACAATTTAATGAATAATTATTTGCTTACAAAAGAGTTTACTATATCTAAGTTTAACTATACTTATCAATAAAACAGACCTTAAACGCGATGAGTGGTGTCATAACGAATTGATTTCCACACCAAAATCCTATTAATCTGTTATTATCGCCAACTCTTTCCATAATATTTAAAAACTAAAAAGTTTTAAATTAATATATTTTTATTAATTCCAAATATAATTGCTTTATCGCATAATTACCTTAATTCTGTGATTTTTATGAAAATTATTATTTGAAATTATATACAGGTTATAAAATAATTTATGCGATATTTTTGTCCCTTTATTTATCGATACGGTTATTAAGTTGACATTAAAATGCGATATTAGGCCAAAACAATTGAATAATAGACATATTTCAAACACAGGGGAATCTAATTTATTAAACAATAACAGATGTAATACCATTAAATTTATTGGTATAAAAGTATAGGAGAGAGTAAAGTAATATCTTTTCCAAAATAAATTGTAAGAAATAATTGTTTGACAGCAGTTGTTGTGTTTGTTTAAAAGATGACGAATAATTGTGAAATTAATTGATATTTTGTTGGATTCGTTAACTATATCTTTATTAATTGATTTAAACAAATAATTACAGTACAAACAAATGAGGTAAAAATAAAAAAATGAGTTAATCATAATTAGATTTTGGCTAAAACTTAATAAAGTCAATATAATAGTTCCCAAAATACGATTCATTAAAGGCATTGGAATTTCTACAAAAAATAATGTGAATATTCCTGTTATTATAGAGAATAGCATTAATGACTTTTCATTGAGTTTTAAATTAAATTTTGCAAATTTGATTTTTTTGATAAATATTTTCAATTCTCTGTCAGACTTCAGGTATATATCCTCATACGGTGCGCAACCTTTTAGCGCTTTTATCACATCTAACCATTGAAACAGAGATTCTTTACTAGAATTAAATAACAAACAAATTCTAATGCAGAATATTATCATTAATAGAGCAACAAAATAATAGAATTGAGTTATTCCTCCCAAATATTGCAAAACATCGAAATAATATTCCGGTAGTCTTCCATTTTTGGTGTTCATAACGTAAATTAAAACTCTATTAAAATTGAATATTTGCCAAATTATTAATACCAACCATTTAAATTTTTGTATTTTCTTATATTGGTTTATATGATAATAATTATTAACATTATATCTATACATAATTCCATATTTATAAAGTGGTAAATCAATGTCTTTAATTGTTAAGTCAGAATTAACATTCATTGTGTTATTAATAATGTATTTTAGTTTTTACACTATGGCTTAAAATTTCTAAAAACATTTGACATTTACAGCTTTAATTGCTTTTATTAATATTTTCATACGCTATTGCATGACTCATTTAAGACTTAAATATAATAAAAAGAAAATTTTGTTATTTAATTGTTCAGCTTATTTGCATAATAATAATAATAAATTTTATTCTAATTGTTGATATAATTTGTTTTTCATGAATAAATTATGTTCGCTCACGAAATTTGCTCGCATTTTGTCAATTAAAAACGGTAATCGATTTTTATTAAGAATAAAAAATACACTATAAAATCAATTTAATAGAGTTAAGTTAATTGTAATTTGAATAAAAAAAACAGTTAAACTTAATAAGTTTGTATTGGAATGAAAAATCCGATTGTAGTCAGTTTAATAAAGCTGATGACAATTTTAACCACTTTGATAATTAGCGCCACAATTTAAATGAGATGACTCGAGAAGAGCTTGAATTAATTGAGAACTTTTAATCAAAACATTAAATGCGAATTCATTGCACTTTCAAAGTAGATTCAAACTAGTTATTCGTTTATATTTAGTTTCAATTAAATTAAATCAATTTTATAAATTAGATATTTTGAGTTCTCTGCTACTGTGTTCGCTGCGATCCAAACGAGAACCGAAGTCGAAGTCGAGAGTTATCTCTATTTATTATTATATTTTTTAATGAGAATAAACACATTCATTAGTCAATTGTTAGTCATGAAAGAGAGTGTATTTCGTGATATCGAGAATTAACATTTGAATGTATTTGTTAGTATAGTAAAAATATAGTAAAAGATAATCATTGAAAAAAATAATCATTAATAAAAAGTAATAATGAAGTGACTTTTTAAAATTCATTTCAGTATTTAATGATTGTCATAAAAATCCATAATACTTTAAATTTGTATTTTATTGCTTTTATGTATTTTAATACGAACAGACGGACGGACACCTCAAATCCATAAGTTTCCTTTTGCCAAACACAAAATATGCTAAAAATGTTTAAGTGGCGAAACCATAGGGGAAAAAAATATATATATTATAATAAAAGTATTATTTTAAAAATAGATTAAATAATAAATAATAAATTTATTTAAAAGGTATCTTTTTTTAATTGTACAAATAATTTTTAATTTTTTTTATTGAGTAAAAAATTTTTTAAAAATATTTAAAAATTTTATTTATAATCGGTTGAGCTATTGTAAAATGTTTGCGAATTTGTGTGTCAGCATAAAGAAACGACCGAATATTATAAACATCTGCAATAAAAAATTGGTGTTTCAGAAATAAGTAAAATAAGTAAATCAGAAAAAAGCATATATAGTAAACTTTATTATAGGGAAAAACTTTTAATAATTAACTGTTTAAAAATTATCAATTTAAGTATTTTTAATTTACTATTGTGAGGCGAAAGTTTGCTTTTAAAAGTGTTCACTATATCGAAGTTCACTATACTTTTCAATAACAAATAACCTTAAACGCGATGAGTGGTGTCATAACGAATTGATTTCCACACGAAAATCCTATTAATCTATTATTATCGCCAACTCTTTCCATTATATTTAATAACTAATAAATTAAAATATAATTTGAATAAAAACTTATTTTGAAAACATTTAACCAAAACAAACATCTAATGAATACTAGAATATACCTTAATTTTGTGCTTTGTATGAAGAAAATCATTTGAAACAATATAAAAGCGATAAAATAATTTATACGACATTCTTGTTTCTCTATTTATCGAAGCCGTAATTAAGTTGACATTAAATAGCGATATTAGGCCGAAACAAATAAATAATAGACATGTTTCAAACACAGGGGAACCTAATTTTTTAAATAATAATAGATGTAATATCATTAGATTTATTGGGATAAAAGTATACATGAGAGCAAAGTAATATCTTTTCCAAAATAAATTGTAAGAAATAATTGTTTGGCAACAGTTGTTGTGTTTATTTAAAATATGTCGAATAATTGTGAAATTAATGAATATTCTGTTGGATGCGTTAACTATATCTTTATTGATTAATTTGAACAAATAATTAGAGTATAAACAAATGATGTAAAAATAAAAAAATGAATTAAACATGACTAGAATTTGGCTAAAACTTAATAATATCATTAAAATAGTTCCCAAAATACTGTTCATTAAAGGCATTGGAATTTCTAGAAAAAATAACGTGAATATTCCTGTTATTATACAGAATGACAACAATAACTTTTCATTGAGTTTTAAATTATATTTTGCAAATTTGATTTTTTTGATAAATATATTCAATTCGATGTCAGACATTAGGTAAATATCCTCATACGGTGCGCAACCTTTTAGAGCTTTAACTATATCTAACCATTGAAACAGCGATTCGTGATTAGAATTAAATAATAAACAAATTCTAATGCAGAATATTATCATTAATAATGAAATAAAATAATAGAATCGAGTTATTCCACCCAAATATTGCAAAATATCAAAATAATATTCCGGTAGTCTTCCATTTTTGTTAAACGCAATGTAAATTAAAAGTCTCGTAAAATTGAGTATCAGCCAAATTATTAATGCCAACCATTTATATTTTTGCTTTTTCTCATAATGATTAATATGATAATAATTAACATTATATCTATACATAATTCCATATCTATAAAGTGGTAAATCAATGTCTTTAATTGTTAATTCTGAATTCATATACATTATATTTAGTTTTATTATATTATTATATTTAGTTTTTTCAAAATAGCTTTGAATCTTTAAAAAATATTTTACATTTATAGTAATAATTGATTTAATTAATATTTTTATGCGTTATTGCATAACTTATTTAAAGACTTGAATCTATTAAAAAGAGAATTTTATTCAATTTAATTCTACAGTTTATTTGTATAATAGTAATAAAAATTTTTATGATATAATTATTATTTATTATTAGAATTATTACTTATCGCTTAACTATCTTTACTCACGAATGTACTTAAATTTGGAGTTAAATAAAATAAGTAATTGTTTTTTATTAAGATTCACAAATATAGAATAAAATATAGTGAAGTTAAATAAATTTGTTAATTAATTAATTAAATTTTTTTAAAATGTCAATTATAGTTGAAGTGTTTAAAAATCTAATTCGCTCTAAGATGGATATTAAGATCAGTTTATTCAATATTTTTTAACAAAATTAATTAAATACTAAATAATAAATAAATAAATATTTAATATTTTTAAAATTGTATAAATAATTTTTAATTTAATTTTTAGCTTTATTTTATTGAATAATAATTTAAGTATAAAATATTCACAATTTTAATTTATAATCGATTGTGTTATTCTAAAATGTATGCAAATTTGTGTGTCAACATAAAGAAACGGCCGAATATTAAAAACATCTGCAATAAAAAATTGGTTTTTCAAAAATTAGTAAAAATATAAATCAGAAAAATCATATGTTTATTTTAATAGTTAACTTTAGTATAGTGAAAATCTTGTCATATTTAATATGAAAGTCTCAATTTAAGAATTTTTAACTCACAATTGTGAGAAAAAGATTGCTTTCATTATATCGTAGTTTACTATACATCTCAATAAAACAAACCTTAAACGCGATGAGTGGTGTCATAACGAATTGATTTCCACACGAAAATCCTATTAATCTATTATTGTCGACAACTCTTTCCATTATATTTAATAACTAATAAATTACAATATAATTTAAATAAAAACATATTTTGAAAACATTATACATTTGATTATTACCAGAAAATATCTAATGAATACAAAAATATACCTTAATTTTGTGTTTTGTATGAAGAAAATCAGTTGAAACAATATAAAAGCGATAAAATAATTTATACGACATTCTTGTCTCTTTGTTTATCGAAGCCGTAATTAAGTTAATATTAAAATGCGATAAAAGGCCAAAACAAATGTACGCCAAACTCGTTGCAAATACAGGCGTATCTAATTTTTTAGATAACAATAGATTTAAAATAATTAAATTCAATGGTATAAAAGTGTATGTGAGTGCAAAATAATATCTTTTCCAAAATAAATTGTAATTAATAATAATTTGACAAAATTTATTGTGTTCGCGTAAAAGATGGCGAATATTTATGAAATTGATAAATATATTGTTAGATACGCTAATTATGTTTTTGTTATTTAATTTAAGCAAATAATTACAGTATAAACAACTGATATAAAAATAGAAAAACGAGTTAAACATAATTATCACTTGAGTAAAAGCTGATATAATCATTAAAAGAGTTCCCAAAATACGGTTCATTATAGGCATTTGAATATCTAGAAAAAATAATATGAATACGCCTGTCATGAAACAGAATGATAACAATAAATTTTCGTTAAGTTTCAAATTATATTTTATAAATTTGATTTTTTTGATAAATATTTTCAATTCACTGTTGGACTTCAGGTATATATCCTCATACGGTGCGCAACCTTTTAGCGCTTTTATTACATCTAACCATAGAAACAACGATTCTTGACTAGAATTAAATAATAAACAAATTCTAATGCAAATTATTATCATTAATAAAGTGACAAAATAATAGAATTGAGTTATTCCTCCCAAATATTGCAAAACATCGAAATAATATTCCGGTAGTCTTCCATTTTTGTTGAACGCAATGTAAATTACATTTCTATTGAAATTGAATATCAGCCAAATTACTAATGCAATCCATTTAAGTTTTTGTTTTTTCTTAAAATGGTTTATATCCACATTTTTTTGCACACTATATTTATACATAATTCCATATTTATAAAGTGGTAAATCAATGTCTTCTATTGTCAATTCAGAATTCATTTTCATTGTTATTAATAAAGTATTTTAGTTTTTTTTTCATTATACCTTAGAATTTCTACAAAACATTTTACACTGTTATATCATTGATTGATTTTATTAATATTTTAATACGCCATTGCGTGACTTATATAAATTATAATAATTATACGAAAAATATAATTTACGTAATTTATTTGTACAGTTTATTTGCATAACATTAATAATAATTTTTACACTAATAGTTATTATTTATAACTTAATTATCTTCACTCACGAAATGTGCTCGAATTTTTTTTAGTGAAATAAAATAAGTAATCGAATTTTATGAATAATTAAAATTATTATTAATTTAAAACCTTTATGTTTGTCTCCGGATATCTATGAGAGACACAGAACATCTCGATATCGTTTAATATCGAGATTTTCAGAGATTTGGTATGAGTAAAAATATGTATGAGTACTGTGAGTGTGAGCGAGTCAAACAATTTTGATAATTGTGACTTAAATAGATTTAGTTTAATTAGTGAAATCTACAATAACTATGATTTAATTAATTGTAGACCTGGTCTGAAGATAGTGCACATGAATATTCGAAGTTTAATTAATAAATTGGATCAAATTAAAATATTTTGTGCAATTGTGAAACCGAGTGTTTTGTGTATAACAGAGACATGGCTTAAACCATGCATTACTGATTTTGAAGTGCAAATCAACGGTTATA
>JAQIYA010001274.1:0-13670 GCA_034699355.1 Microtritia minima | reverse complement strand
ATTGAATTTATTTTTATCAAATCATTATTTATCAATAGATGTGGTCTTAGTTTACAATAGGAATTTTATTAAATTAAAAAACATATAGGAATGTCATTATATTCAATATTAAACTGAACTCAAAGCAAATCTCAACTTTTACAACATTTTATTATAATCTAATATGTATTATATTAACTATGATAACAGTCATAATCTGACATATTATTGAGTGGAGATGACTTCATTAATGTACTCTATTTCATAATTAAAATAATTTCGCATTTATAGTTTTAGATCTGCTCAAATCAAAACTTGAATCGAGAAAATATCGCATATATTTTTCAATTTTATAAAATACATTTATTTTATTTTATAATTTTGATTTAAAATACATTTAAAGAAATCGACAAAATTATAGTTTATGAGAATTTTGACGTCTTTGATGAAACAATTGTATTTTAAGGGTAAAACAAGTCATATTTGAAATTATAAAATAATACATTAGAGTTAATACTAGAACTAATGTCTTACCAACAGAACTAGAAATTAAATGTATGTAACTTAGAATATTGATAAATAAATTACTTTAATAATGAACTAATTGCTGTCAGTAAATATGATTTGAATGCATGAATTGACAAATTAGTTATGAATCAATAATGTCTATTGTATACGAGTAAAAAATATTATATAAAACAATGATAATGTTTAGCTTCTGCTGAAAATTAAGTTATTTTTTAAATATCTTTATAATAATATTCTTGATTATTTAATTTAATATTATCTGTATTACAATCTGTCAATAATTTTCAATTAAACTTGACTTTCAAATAAGACTAATGCAATGAATTTCTTTTCAATTCTAACCATAAATACCAGACAGTAATTCTTTTCTCTTGTATTGATGTTTAAGATGTGGTGTTAATTATTCCTAATATAGCATCACAAATATATTTTCAATTAAATAATTGAGTAACAAAATTCAAATCAATAGTATCAAAACAAACCAAAATACCATTAATATATAATTTAATAATTAAGTGTCAATATAAATATATTGAAATTATATTTGAATACTAGCATTAAATTTAAGTTAATATAAAAATTTCTTCATCTTTTCATCTTTTTAGGCCTAAATTCAGTTATAATTACAGTGACATCATTAACGGTCACTTCTTTCACGTGAGCATTACTTCGATCAACATTTTTTAACTTAGCCTTCGCGCTAATAGTTCGTGGCTTTTTAACCTTAACTGTGGCAGAAGACGATGGCGTCGATAATGAGTGAGGTGTGACTGCGGATGAACACGAAGATATTGAAGACATTGTGGTCGGCGTTGTGCTGCTATTACTCGACAATTTATCCTTATTTGAATTGCTATAATTCACGCTCGCATTACTGGCAGTTTGATTCTTGTCCTTATCCTTCTTCTTCTCTCGCTCTTTATCCTTCTCCTTGTCTTTGTCTTTGTCTTTATCCTTCTTCTTCTCTTTCTCTTTCTCTTTCTCCTTATCTTTGTCTCTATCTTTGTCTTTGTCTTTGTCTTTGTCTTTGTCTTTGTCTTTCTCTTTCTCTTTACTCTTCTCTTTATCCTTCTCTTTGTCTTTTTCTCTCTCCTTCTTCTCCTTCTTCTCTTCCTTATCCTTCTTCTCCTCCTTCTCCCTATCTTTATCCCTATCTTTCTCTTTCTCTTTATCCCTATCTTTGTCTCTATCCTTCTCTCTTTCCTTCTCCTTATGGGTGTTATTGCTGTTACTGTTGGCGATGTTGTTGTTGAGCACGTTATTACTAACGTTGTCGGCATTACTAGACGACGGAGTATTGTTGAGTGCGAGAGAGTCTTCTTTCCTCTTTTCGGTGCCCTTAGTCTTGACCGCTTTGATGGCCTGTTGTTTGATCTGTTCCTGTTGTCGCGCCACCTGTTGTGCTACCATTTCCGGGTTAATCCTCGGCTTTCGAGTGGACGTGCCTTTCCTCACGTCACACATGAGGCACTTGAAAGCCTCGGCCGAGTTTCGGTACGTACACACCGAACAGTCCCACGTGTGCGACGCCTCCTCGACGGCCATCGGCGACCACTTGGTGGCCGACGACGGCGTCGAGGACGGCGAGCGCTTTGTGTCGCTTCGACGCGATGACGAACCCATTGATGATATCTCTTTGTCCATATTATCTCAGCACTGACTCAGCACTCGCTCAGCACTGCCAGCACTGTCTCCAACACAGTCTCGATCGCGATCACAACAAATCCAAACACATTCAACTCATCGCAAACTCATCGCAACAGATAATCAGCGAAATGAATAAACATTAACAAACATTGGGAGAGGTTTCCAATAGTATCGCTAACGCGTTGCGCATTACTTCCACATTTCGCTGACACTATGTGGACAAATACTAGACTGTGAATATGAAACAACAATTATTGGCGCAATATTTCAGTTTTCAATAATTCATTATTTGTTTAATCTATTTTTAAATAAATAAATTTCTTCACAATGAATATTTAAAATTTCTATTAATTGTAATAATCTTGCATTTTTATTTTAAATATCAGTGTATTTATAGCTGATTTAACTTTAACAAAGGCTATTCTATCAATTTTACCAAATGAAATGTTATTTATTATTATTATTTTATGCATTTCCACTTAAATTTATTTGATTTTGATTAGAGAGTTATTTTAATTTAAAATTCTTTAACTTCTGATAGATTATTTTAAAAATTAAAATTATTAACATTTTTAATTATAATATTATTTTAATGTGCAATTTTGCAATATTTTGTAATTATAATTTATATAAATTCAGTGCTTTCAAAGTTTTCATATCACTAATATTTTTTTGTAAATAGGCGTAAATTTCTAAAATTAATAATTGTAAAATAGGATAAATTCCTAAGTTGTCAGTAATTCTTAAATTGTAAATGATTGCTAAGTTGTAAATAAAGATAACAAATAAATCGTTTACATTGAATTTTTGAAACCGTTATGATGAACATATGGTTTGTAAGATAAAAACGATAGAAAACTGTAAAGTTTGTGATACTTTACAGACAAATATAGAATTAATTTTAGGTTTAATTTTGTTGCATTTGGAAACTTTCTGTAAATAAAGATAATTTGTTTTATTGTTTAATTTTCGTGTTTTTCAGTGAGAAAAAAGTGTTACAAACTAAATATTAAACATATAATTAATTATTATAAATCATGTATTTTTATAGTTGTTAAAAATACTTTTATATGTGTTGTCAATTTAAAAATGCAATAATTATTAAGCTTATACTATGAAATTCTTATTTCACCATTAAAAATAGCATCTGAATTAAGTTAGTAAAGCTTAATAAATTATTTATATTGTTTTATTGTGATTAATTATTAATGATAATAATACAATATCACATCACATCACATAATTATTAATAATATTGTAAATTAAATTTACATCTGATAAGTGTGATGTCATGGGATGACGCATAGCTCGATAGAGGGCGCGAACACGTGACGCAGTTGTGGTGTCGATGCAAGCATTTGACTGTCGTTAGACTATAGATAGCGTATTAATGAGTGAGCAATAGTGAGTGCTATGGAGAGGAGACCAGTGATGAACAGCTGCAATGCTCGCCATAGTAGTGGTTGAGTGGCCGACAGTGGTTGACCAGTGTTGACGTTGTGCTCCCGCGATGGCCCGACTCGCCGACTACCTGGTAGTGGTCGGCTTCGACCACGACAAACAGCGCGGAGGAGTGAGTTGTGGCAAAATATTGCAGCGCTTTCCCGAGAAAGACTGGTCGGACTCGCCGTTCATCGACTCGATTGAGATGTTCTGTCAGCCAAACAAGTGGCGACTCTCCTCACGACAACAGCAGCCGTCGTTCTTCACGTACGTCTTGACCGACATCGACGCGAACCGCCACTATTGCGCGTGTCTGGCGTTCAATGAGCCCATCGCTATACAGCCGACCAAACAGGACGACGAGGACATCGACGACGAGTCGATCACATCGATGGACGGCACCACTAATGCTCTCTGCAATGGTCTTCAACACCATTCCATTATGTATGCGCCCAAATGTCTGGTTCTCGTGTCGCGACACGACTATAAGGAAGCCTTGAAAGTAATTCATGATAATTGTATGATTGCGTTGAAATGGTTTGACTAATTGTCTAATTGTCTATCACTAGAATTGCCTTACAATTATATACACGGTTTATATTGAGAACATGGATATCTCAATGGAAGTGATTATAAGCAATATTCTCGCGTGCGTTGATATTCCATCAGCTGGTAATACGTTTGTCGTGATTAATGTTGTGTTTAGTAATGCTTTTCTCCAATTTGTCTGTTAAGGCGGTCCGCAAATCCGCTTCTCGATCGGCGCCGGCGATCGTCAGGTCCTTCAGCCGCCAATGAGTGCCACCATTCCCGTCACCCAAACCAATGTCTACTATCTGTTCGAGCAGTTGAGCATTAACTCTGTTGTGAACCTGGTTTGCGCCGCAATGACTGAGCATAAGATACTATTTCACTCGCAATCGTATTGCCGACTGAACGATGCCTGTCATGGTCTCACATCACTCATGTATCCATTTATATATAATCACGTTTACATTCCACTCCTGCCATTGCCTCTCATCGAAGTGTTGTCAACGCCGACACCATTCATAATGGGAATTCATTCTTCACTCAAAAATGAAGTCACTGATCTGGTATGCCTTTTACCTTACTTTAACGTTATGATCAATTTATATAAAAACAAATATTAATATTGATTTTTGGTTTGTCATAACCCATTTCGTATAAGTTATAATGAGTTTGCTATTATTATGCTCGTCAAAAATATATAATGATATAATATATATAATGTAGCTTACAGTACACTTTTGTGTATTAAGTTAATAATAAAGCTAAAGTAAAGCAGTTTGTGATGAATAAATGAATAATCAATCGTTAATAGTTATCTAAACGAGATTACGAATGACATTAACCTTTAAATTATTCGTGAGCTTTTGCTTAATTAAATACTTGGAGTCACCATTGAATCTCGTTTGTTCTGATATCAAACCATAAAAAACTAATGAAAATTGATTTTGAGACTCAATTAAAATTGATAGGAAGTGCATTACTTGTTGAATATAGGGAACTAACTTTTCAGGTAAATAAAACTAATTTATAAACGGAGTGTTTAATTCTCACTTGGCATTGGCTTTGATAAAAGTCGTTTGTGTTAGAATTATAATTTTTGAATTGGTTCCAAGTTTATTGGGTCGATAACATTGCTGTGCAAAACATTAAACATCTATTTATTTATCTATGAATCGATCCATTTAGAGCATCTAATTATAGTTTATTTACTTTAAACGTTTATTTTTTCTTTGTTTCGAACAATAACTGCAATTAAATTTTAATTGCTTGACTTTTTTTATTTAATAAGCTATATATTAATTTTTTATTTTATTGTTTTTGATTAATTTATTTATAATTATCATTAAGTAATTACCATTTATACGATTTAATATTTTTAGATTAAAATAAGTAAATTATTATCTAGACTTGAAATGATTACAGACTAAATTAAATTTATATTAAGAAAATGCAAATATAGTTTCAAATAAGACAACAAAAAAAACAATAATTATAAGGATAAACATTATAACATTGATAAATGTTTGAAATTTTGAATGTGCAGCTTGACGTGATTGTTGTTGATTTGGACGGCGGCTCATTAACAGTGCCCGACTGTCTCCGTGTGCCACGTTTTGACGAGCCTCTACATTCTCAGTTAATTACTCTTTTAAGTCATGTCATTAGACCTCAACTCATTCAAGCAGACGACGCATTTCCTTCTAGTCAATACAAGCCATCGCCGCCTCAATTTTTGGTTGGTATTGCAATAAGACTTAATATTTGCTTAGCATTTATAGGATACGTCTAATTGAAAATTATTTAAAATTATAGGATAAAGAGATTAGAGCCATATTTGTTCGCACATTCGCTCAAATATTACAAGGATACCGATCTTGTTTAACAATTACTCGTATTCATCCCAAACCATTCATTACATTTCATAAAGTATAATTTTATTTGCTTTTGATTGATTGACATGTTGTTATTTTGTTATTATTTATAATTTTTAGGCTGCATTTTTAGGTCAAAGAAATTATGTTGAAAGTGATTTTGTAGTCCGTTTACTCGATTGTATGTTTTTCAATACTTTTGTACAAGAAAGAGGTCTTCCCTATAGACAATGCGATTTATTTGATGAGGTTTGTTACTTTTATTAAACTGTTTTCAAATATTTTTATTATCAATTAAATATATTCTCTTTGTCCTAAAGTTATACGCATCCCTACAAAATATATTAAAAGAAGAATTAAAAAATCCAGACTTAGTTTTGCAGCACATAAGAGAATTAGCGCAACAGTTAAACATGAATGAAAACCCGAACCCACAGTCTAACATATCAAAAATTCCTCTGCCAACTGATGGAGCGTTTACGCGAATTCATTTGCCACCGTTTCCGACTATAAATGCGCAAAGTATTCAAGAACTAATCGAAAATGAATCGATAAAGAAAGAAATTTCTTTGAATGGAAAGCGTGTGAACCATAAAAATATTAATTTACGCATTGTGTCGATGGGAACGCCGATCTCTGCCATAAACGATTTTTATGGTACTAATGCCATATTTACGAATTCCGCTCGAAGACTAGAAGTTATGCGAAATTGCATTAATTGCATATTCGAAAACAAAATATCTGACGCAAGAAAAACATTTCCTGCTGTGCTTCGAGCGCTGAAGAGTAAAAGCGCGCGTTTGGCTCTCACCCAAGAGCTGGCGTTTCACGTTTCGGGCAACAAAGCAGTATTAGAACACCAACAGTTTGACCTAATTGTGCGTTTGATGAACTGTGCCCTTCAGGATGATTCCCACTTAGACATGAACGGTGTCGCCGCTGCTATGCTGCCGCTGGCGATGGCTTTCTGCAGGAAATTATGCACAAACATCATTCAGTTTGCTTACACGTGCATTCAAGATCATCCCGTTTGGTCGAATCTACAATTTTGGGAACAAACGTTTTATTCGGATGTCGAGCGAGACATTAAAGCTTTATACATGTCTTTTGCGCCAAAGATGTCACACGAGCCGTCTTTTACTAACGGCTCAAAAAATATAGTTGGTTTACGAAACAGTTCGAGCAGTTCTCTCATAAACATAGCTCCGTCAGCGCTCGAGATAGCGGCCGAACAAATGAGATTAACGTCACAAATGAATCAAAATAAAATTGATGAGTTCATCAACAATGAGAATTCAATTGTTTTTGCACAAGCGATTCATTACGCCAATCGTATGGTTGCCATGAGAGTACCACTCGATGCAAGTGTTCACAAGTTCAAAGTTGCGTCCGAAAGTGATACCAATTCTGTGTCTAATTTTACAAATTCCAATGTCTACGAAGGCAGTGGCTCTAATGGTAGCAATAATAACGATAACGAATCTGGCTTTGAAGAGGATAGCCATCAGCATCACAATCCAAGTAACTCAGAAATTGGTGCTATGGTTATCAAATTTGTGTCCCGATTTGTTGACAAAGTATGCACTGATAGTGGTGTGAAAGAAGAGCACATAAAACAGTTGAACCAAATGATTCCCGGTGTTGTTGCCATGCATATCGAGACTCTTGAAGCCGTTTGGAGGGAAAGCAAACGCTTGCCTCCAATAACTAAACCAAAGATAACTACTCCTAATTTATTGCCAGGAGAGGAGTTAACTATGCAAGGATTGCGATCCTATTTAATCCCTGACGGCAGAGACGAAGTTCAGTGTTCGCTGCCGTCAACAACACAGTTGTTGCCTACAGAAGGTGCCATTTTTCTAACAAACTACCGAATTTTATTTAAAGGTCGTCCTTGTGATCCGTTTGCGTCTGAATCAGTAGTGGTTCGAAGTTTCCCAATCGCGACACTAACGAAGGAGAAACGAATTAATGTTCAGGCGATCTCGACTATCGAGCAATTTTTACAGGAAGGTCTTCAACTGCGTTCTAACACTTTCCAGTTAATACGAGTTGCTTTCGATGAAGAAGTTTCGACCGAAGACATCGAAACTTTTCGAAAGTTTATCAATCGTCAGCGAACGCCTCCAAATATATTTCATTTATTCACGTTTACCTCACAGCTCGAAATACATCAAACGAGACTTTTGCAGAAACAAAAACAAAAACACTCCACTTTCAAAAGAATGGCTAAGAAAACATTGTTGAGAACCGCCCAAAAAGCTGGATTTAAATCGAAAGATGCTCGAAAAAACAAATACATAAGTGATTCCTCTGGTTTCATACCCGGTATGGTTAAAACTATGTCTCCAACGCGATCCATGACTATCGATGTTTCTGGTGATAAAAAATCAGTCGATGCCGAGTCGTTGTCAAGCATTCACAACTCTACTGCTTTAACAACTAATCAAAATCCACACATTCTGATCAATCACGCGACTAACAATGATTCGAAAACTCTCGACAAATTAAACGAAATGTCTTACGTTCGAGATTATCATAGACTTGGTTTGGGCTCAATTGGCAGTTATTACAATTCGTCGGCGCAGTCCGGCTCGAAGTTAACGCGCAGTAATACTGTTTTAGAAAGTTACCGCATATCGACTGTGAATTTGAATTATTCACTATCGAAGGGTTATCCCGGTCTTGTTGTGGTTCCCTATCAAATAAGCGACGAATCGATACGAAAATTCAGTCGATGCTATCGTCACAATCGCTTTCCCGTCATAACATGGAAACATCCGCGCACTAAAGCGCTCTTACTTAGAGCCAGCAGTTTTCATGGCAAAGGAATGATCGGAATGCTTAAGGGACAGTCGTCCGCAATGACCACATCAGGAATGGCCAGTTCTACTTCATCGGAGACCTCAGCCAACATCGAACAAGAAAAATATTTAGCCTCTATTGTCAATTTGACTCCAATTCACTTTTTACGTCATCATTCGTCTCGTATTTTAGAAGCTGGCGGCTCATCGTTAAGCATTAACTCCGTTATAAGTCCTCGTGATTTATCCTATATTACACCAGAATCTCATCGCAAAAATTCCAACGGTGTGAGCACTAGTGGTACTGCGTTTCATCGCGCTATGAATACATTGCGAAATTCTTACGGCAAATCGTCAATTGGTGCTACAATGGGAAAACAATTTCATAAATGGTCCAATTCTAACGTTAAAGAGCGCCCCAAAAGTGGTGTCGCCAATGATTCGCCCGCTTCGTCAGTGTCCGGCTCTCAGCCAAACCTAAATAGAGTGGCGCTCTATGTTTTCGGGGAAAAATCTCAAATTAAAGGAATCAAAAGCGAATCGTTTGCGAATTGCAATTTTATTCCCGTCGACTTTCACGAAGTGCGTCACGTTAAGGCTAGCTTTAAGAAATTAATGCGCGCTTGTGTTCCGTCAGTGGTGAACACAGATCCGAACCAATCTTTCTTTCGACAATTTGAAAACTCCGAATGGCTCAACCAATTGCAGGCAATCATGCAAATAAGTGGAGCTATTGTCGATTTAATTGACATTCAAGGTTCGTCTGTAATGGTTTGTCTCGAGGATGGCTGGGATTTCGTACCTCAAATCGTATCTGTTGTTCAGCTATGTCTCGATCCTTACTATCGAACATTTGAAGGCTTTCGAACGTTAATCGAAAAAGAGTGGCTCGCGTTTGGTCACAGATTCAGCCATCGATCCAATCATACCGCCGCCACTCTATCGTCTGGATTCGCTCCAATTTTTTTACAATTTTTAGATATTGTGCACCAAATCCATTGTCAATTTCCGCTATCCTTTGAATTTAATCAATATTATCTAAAATTTCTGGCATATCATTATGTGTCGTGTCGTTTTCGAACTTTCTTACTCGACAATGAGTGCGAGAGAGTAGAAGTTGGTTGGATTAACGAAGACATTAAATGCAATTATTTGTCAAAACATGACGACGAAGAAGACGAAACGCCGTTATGCGCTCCTAACAAATCCACCATCAATTCAAACAATAGCGTTAATTTTAATTATATTGGAATATCATTCTGGGAATACACCACCAAAATATGGTCGAAGTCGTCTCTATTCTTCAACTTTTATTACGTTCCTATTATCTCTCAAGAAGGCATGAACAATGACGCCGCAGTTTTGAGGCCATCTTCTAATATTGCTTCGCTGAAGATATGGGATTATTACGTGGGAGAGGAGATGGCTCACGGACCCAGTTATGATCTCGAGGTGGTGTCGATGGAGTTTCAACGCCAAGAAGTTCTCGAAGCCACAGATGAAAGGAAAAAAACGCAACGCAAGACACTAAATGCTTGTTACGATTCGGTGACGCACGTCGAGCCCAATTGTTATACACAATTGCTGGAACTGATTCGAAATTTGGAAGAAGAACTCAATTATGTGCCGCAAAAGTGGTTCACTATTTGGGACAAAATTGAAATTCCTCTCAACACGGATATTCACGAATCTATTGGTACTCAAATTTCGAGAACTTTATGCTTCCCTCTAACCTAAACCAACCAACTATTTTCAGGGTTAATTTTTTCCCTTTATTTAAACTATAAAATACATAACCAACAAAACTAAAGCGCCGACATTTCTGTTAAATAAACTAGAAAATTCGATTTTTATAGACAAAAAATGGTCAAAATTTTATGTTTAATAAAGTCAGATATTTTTGTTTTTCTGTTTAATAGAAATTTATTAATTTTATTTTGTTCAAAAATATTAATAAAAACCCGAATTTTTCAGAAAAAAATTAGTCTTAAAAGTTGCTTTTAAAAGTTATTTTGAATGTTATACCCATTTAACAAAATTTTAATCTTATAATAAAGAAGTCTGTTTTAACAGAAATGTCTGATCTTTAAATATAACCAAATTTAATACAGAACCACATTTGTTTGCCTTCTGTAGATTCGGTAACATTATGCGAAAAATTATCAAAAATTTTTTTAATTATGTTTATAAATATGTTTTTATTGATTATGTAAATAATGCATACAAATTAAAGTTTATTTGAATTTATAATTAATTATATTTATTTTATTGAAAGCTATGCAATAATTGAAATTATTATTTGCTTTTATCACAATTTTATTAAAAGAAATTAAGTTAAATATTTGTACTTTTATAGAAAAGCGTGTTTTAATTGTATTCTAAATGAAATAAATACTTGTTTAAACTTATTTATACTTACTTTATAAATAAGCCATTTATTTATTCTATACATGCTATTTCATAATAGTAAGTTAATTGATTTGCGAGTGTTTAAGAAAATTTTAAAATTAAAATTAATTAAAATAACACTAAAAACATAATGCTGTAATCAATTGGATAAACACAATTTACAGTGATTTTCTGTGGTGAATATTTTTTTCCTGGCATTCTTTAAAATCTTAGTACACTCGAAGGTATCCCAAAAGTAACATAACTCGCATTATATGAACATAATAAATGCGCTCAATTCAAAATGCTTTTGTTATTACGTTTAGATTTAACTGATTTAATTAAAACAATAAAATTAGCGATTGGTGTTAATCGCAATTTCACATTATGCCAGTTAAGCAAATAAGTGACATTTTTTTAATAAAGAGTGCAAAGTTATCGCTTCTAACGGTAAGTTCGAAGTTCAAAATTCGAAATGAAATCACAAAACAATGATTTAATCTTATCATTTACTAATTCATGCGTTCAATATTACATTTCAATTGTTATAAATTGATCATAAACTTTTTAAGAAATTGGTGTGCGAAAGCATTGGTATCGAAAGCATTTGCTAATATTGACCATATGTGTGACCAAAAAAATTTTAGCTTTCAGGGATAATGACCAACAAAATGGGGAGAAAATCAATTGCATTAAAATTTGAATTTTTTATGCAATCATCATTTAACAAATTATTAAATAATGCTATTTCATCAAATAGCAAGTCCTAATCTAATTCAATATTTAATAAATTACAAATTGTTTTAATTTCATCATAATTTAAATTTTGAACTAAATTAAGGGAAGAAAACAATTTTAAAGGAGAATATTCAAAATCAAAATTTATTGCTCTTTTGTAAACATTTTTCTGAGTGTGAGATAAAATCATTTTGAATAGATTTATTAAATTATTGAATACCACTATTGACAAACGACAAAAATTTATAAACCGGGAACATATTCTCCCGGCATAGGTATGCCGGGGGCAAACTGGTCCAAACCGGGATATGTGGTCATCTAAGGGATATGTATTAAAACTCGAAAAAATTTGGAAAAAGCTCGAAAGCAATTGGTAGTGACATTATGGTTGTGAATCTGCTACAGAACATGCGCTCGTATTTCAAACATCACAATTAAATCGCACGAATTTGCGCGCACAACAAACGTTCATTTCGTTCAAATCTTAGATACTTTCAATGAACTACTAAATTGTGGAAAATTCAAAGATTTGACATTTAGAAAACTAGTTAAGCCATTAAGTTTTATGGGATACTTTCATGTTTGTGTTTGAATGACCTTTTAAAGGCATCGCATTACAGCAACTCGTTTATGTTATTTCTCAACAATCAAATGTACGCTCGTATACAAGACTGGTAAGCATTCTTTATTGTTATGAGGCGCACAACTTTTTAATTCTTACCTTAACTACAAAGTAATACCAATGTTTACAACTTTTGTGTGTTAACTTTTATGTGCGAAAATGTGTTTACCCTTCGCTCGAGGCGTCCTAACATTTAACTAGAGATGAGAAAATATCTCAAACTGGTTATTATAGTTTAAAGTATGCGCGCCATCAATTGTCTGTTGTCTCCCCGTTTAGGTATTTATCAAATTTAAGAGGCGTTAATGAATTATCGACAATTGAATAGCTGACACATCATTTTTAAATTGAACGCTAGAGTGATATTTTTTCTTAGCCCACAAAAGTGGATATCGATTTTTTCTTATAAAAATTTTCGCATAATACAAAAAAAAATGTTTGCGCGATATATCAAAAATTTCTTTTGACATCAAAGCCAGTCTCAGATCTCTCGGTATATATTAACTCAAGCCATACACCAGTTATCTATGCGTAGCGCTAAGCTTCCAATTTATCTTTCGATATCTTTTATGGAAATACGAAATTATCTCATATTCAAAAATATATTAAGTAATATATTTCTATCTTAAAGACTATTCTTATGGAAAACTTTTTCGCGCATTTGTCTTAAATAGATTATTGTTGTAATTCATACTTTCACTTTTTTTAACAAATCAATATTATATGAAAAGCTTTTTCATAAAGATTTTATAATTTGAAGTGTACTTAAATATTCTTAACTTGAAATAATTTGCATTTTGAAGAATTGCTCTTTTAAGGCACACATTCATAATCATAGTCTAGAGTGAAGTCTTACGCTGTGTTTGAACGCAATGTCCGAAACAAGTGAAGTAAAAACACGAGTGAAAAGTTGTTTAATGTTTGGACTCCCCGTTGATGAGTCCGGCGCCTAAAGCTGTCATGTTATGAAATGTTGCAAAACCAAAGATATTTAATGCGAGAGACAAGTTGCACATTAGTGAATCTATTTATTGTGCCATTCATCACACTGTGCGAGATAACTGCTTTCTCCTTCACGCTGAGATCAGGAGGAGTAGAGTCGACGAGAGTAGACGAGAG
>JAQIYA010001273.1:0-13674 GCA_034699355.1 Microtritia minima | reverse complement strand
GAAGGGGTCAAGGGAACATGGGTGTATGAAGTGGTAGATTATGGGGACTTAAGTATGACGAATGCCCGTTTGTTAAAACGGGATGAAACGCTTGTAAGCAATAATTTCTAAATTTATTTGGATTTAATTTAAATATCTTATCCATTCAATGCTAATCCAACTTAATTAAAAACTTTAACGCCTAAAACTTTTGTATCAGAAATTGGAAATATTTTTGAAAAAGTTTATGAATAAGATTAAGTTTATTTTTTTAAAGTGCATCTTTTATGTTAAGCAATCCTATTTGAATTTAACATTCTTAATTAGATTTTTATAAAATACAAATTTGTGTATACATTGTATAGACATAATCAAACGCAAGTATTATCTCACGTAATCTTGCATTATCTTACGTCAGCACTATTGAGATTAATTACTAACAATTATTAATAATTATTCATTATTTTATTTAATTATTAAATAAATAAACTCAAGTTGGCTTAACTTATATTGAATTTGTTACATGCATATATTTTTGACTAATATATTCTCAAATATTTACGAAAAGTTGTCTTTACATGTCATTAAAAAATAAGAGTTGAGAAATAGTGTAAAGCGTTTCGCTTATAACTGGAATAAAGTGAAAGCGCTTTCATGAGTCTATACGAAGTGCTCTCTTACATGACTGACAGTAATGCGAACACAATGTGAACCACAGCTCAGCGACACGTGACTGCATAGCAAACCGTTAGTCAGTCTATAGTCAATTGTCAGTCAATCGTTAGTCAGTGATACCGTTAATCGTGAGTCGACACGCGTTTATCTCTCGTCTCGCCTTCAAAGTAGTCCAATGCCAGTGAAAATGCCGAAACAGTTGATGGAAAGCGGTGTCGTCGAGATTCGCGGCGATAACGGAGCCTATTATAACGCTTTGGTGCGCGATATCGACGACAACACGGACTCGGCTCTCATTACGGTCTCGTTCGCCAACGACTGGCAGCCGAAGCAGAAGTTCCCTCTCGAGCGCATACGTCTGCCGCCGTCCGACTGTCCGTCGGACGCGAACGGCGTTGGCTGTGGTGACCAACGAGAGCCCGAACTCGTCGAGTGTATGCCAGTGGAGGTGTTGTCGAAGACGAACGACAACGAGGACTGCGGCTATTTTCGGGCTTCTATTCAAATGATCAAAGGTTTGTCAATCGCTTCGCTGTTCACGGCTTTGACGCCAATGTTATACTCATAGACGACTACATTGTTGTGGTTTACGATCCGATGACCGAAACGAATGGCTTTCGATTGGGTTTGACCACTAATAAGATCATAAGCAACTTCACCGAAATCGTGACCCGCGAGAGAATCCGCAAACGAAACCCGAACCGCAATCTAATAACGAATCCGTTTTTCAAGATAGCAATTAATGTGCCGAAAGAGATAGCGTCGAAAACGCTGCCATTAATTGTGGACAACGAGACGCACAGACAGTTCAAGAAATCGATTAACGCTATTGTCGTGCGCTTCGATGAGAGCAGCTGTCAATTGGTTTGCATCGGTTATGCGGATCGCGAAAAGGACTACCATCGGGTGACCGCCGAGAAGCGGGCGCTAATGCTTAGCGAAATGCACTTTCGAAACATTCAGCAGAAGGTGGAGCTGATGGAGAAAAACGAGGCCATTCGCGACCATTTCAAGTCACTGATGGGCGAGAATGTGCGCAAACTTAAGGACGAGTACGAACTGACCGTTTCGGTGGCCAACGAGTACATCGGGTTAGCGATCGGCACGAATGGCGCGAATCTCAAGCTAATACTGGCTTTGGAGGGCATTATAGCGGTCGACAATAATAAAGGCGTGTTTCGCGTTCGCGGTAAGCAATTGTTTGCTACATTTTGATCGTATTTGAATTGAAATGCACACCACAGGCAAAACACGCGACGTGTGTCTCCGCGCTCGAGATATGTTACAGTTCATGGAAGTGGTGCTGGACGTGCCGCGACAGATGGTCGGACACGCGATCGGCAAGAATGGCCGATACATACAGGAGATCATCAATAAGTCGGGCATTATTAACGCGACGGTGAAGGGCGACAAAAAGGGCGACGAGTTGAAGCCGTTCGTGCAGTTCGTCTTTCTCGGCACTCGTCAGGCCATCGAAAACGCCAAAATACTGCTCTGCTATCACTTGAATTCGATTATGGAAATGGAGAGAAACGATCGCGTGATCGTCATCGAGGATATCAGTGCCACTAAATGTGTGCTTAAGTAAATCGGTTTTTTGGTAAATAGGATCACATCGTAATATGATTACAATTCAAAATGTTTAAAGAAATTTATAAGTTTAAAACAAACCATAATATTAGTCGATTAGTTAGTTATCACATATTAATGCGGAATAAAATACTCAGTATTATCATTATTATTAATTCTAACGAAAAGCAAACTATATTATAATAAATATAAAAAGCAAATTTTTAAAAAACGGGTTCGTTTTGCCAGAGTCTGAGATTGAGACGAGAGATAATGTTTTCGTTATCGCACGACACCTTCGGATTCCTTCAAATTAGTTTCGAGAAAATAAAACGATTAACTGATTTAACAAAAATCAAATGTGCGTATACTTTACCAGTTAAACGGTTGAACCATAGCTAACGGCTGCACAGATTTGATGCCATCGCTGTTGTCGCACAGTATCCGCGCTAAACTCGCTTTTTTGATTTCCCTCAACTGATCCTCTGTGAACGACCCCTCTTGACCGCCGTTTTCATACCTTAATTAATAACCGATTGGTAAAAATTGTATTTAATTTTTCACAAATAGCAAAAAAATTACCAAAATCGATCGCCATTCTTAAGTCGTCGAAACTGTTCGGCAATAATGCAGGCAAATGTCGGGCCGACGAGTGCGCCCCGAATATGGTTTTCCGAAACTCCAGCTATGAATAGGTCGATGTCATTGACGTTACGATATAATCGACTCATTGCTCGCGCAACAGTCGGATTCATTATGGACTCGAGTCCCTCGAAATTTGTAACCCTATCGAGACCGCACACTTCGCGAAACGAATTATAGCCGGGAAGTCCGTGATCGCGACCTCTTTGAATGTTAAGCGACACCAAATCTAATCCGAATTGAGAGCCGGTTGGTTGGAATAAGTGATGAGTGACTGCACTCGTGAAAAAATTGTCACCTATTGTTCGTATAGAATATAGTGTTTGTTAATTGATTTGATAAGCCGTTTCATACTGTGCTGTAATGGCTGTCCAGTGAGACCATTGAGTAGCAAATCAAAAGCTCCCTCGCGATACAACAGCTCCGGAGTGTCGAACTGTTTGGGCAGATCGACGGTGTCCACCACTCGATTGTTTTCGTTTAGCAAATTAAAAGATGCCGGTATTAGAGTGTGAAACCTGTAGGCGGCGGTCGCGAACGCAGACGTGATTCCGGCGTTCATTTCAGGCGAATAATTATCACTGAATCCGTTCTGGAGTAACGTTAGTCCAAACAGTTCCATCACTTGCGGACCGAGAATGATGGGTAAAAATTCATTAAAGACGATGTGCTGCATCTCTGCGGCCACTATTCGTCGCGACTCCTGATATAGTATCTCGTCATTCCATTGCGGATTAATTTGGCTCAATTGGCCCGCAACGCGATTATGCTCTCTGAGCCAAACGGCATTAATGGTCACCAAATCGATATTCTCGTTCACTCGCGTGTCTCCACCGGAGAAACATTTTTCCCGTCTATCGCTGGGAAGACTGCAGAAATTGCTGACATTAGAGAACGGCAGGAATTCACGGTTATGTATGGTTGAGGCGCGAAGTCGTCCGCCGCGAAACAGGCGTAAATTTGCCGCGTCTTTGGCGGACGATCCGTATATATTGCTGGCGTCGAGGTATGACGTGATCTGATTGAGTTGTTCGCGCGGCCCTAACTTGCACTCCTCTCTCGGCGCGGGTGCCGATCGAACGAAGTTCATGCATGTCTGGCCTAAACGGCCGAAAAACGGGTCCTCTCGCGGAATGCTTATCGGCTGACAGGCGGGATGCAGTAGACGGGGATTGCGTTGAAACTGCTCGCCGCAGCATAGAATTGCCGAGTTATCATTGGCTATAAGTTTTGTAAATATATTTACTGTTTACGTAAAATATAGAAAAATTCGTATACTTCTTGTGCTGGCGGTGAGATCCAAGTCGTGGTCTACAAACTGTCCGAATTGCATAACCATTAACGTATATCTTTGGCTCGGTTCGTTGCGATCGGGTGCCAGCATTAGCGACACTTCCCGCGCACTCGGCAACGGTCTGCCATCGGTGGCCACTCGTAGTTCGTTGACACCATCGGAGTAGTCCGGACTTAGAATGCGGTTAAAAGCTGTCATTGATTTGCCCCACGATTTGTTAATGCGATTATTGCAGCTGCCGTCGGGAGTGCGGTATTTGCCGCTCGAACACGGAGGCTCTTTCGGGCAAAAATCGCGTATTATTGAGTTGCTTATGTCGATATTTTGTAGGCCACCGCGAGTTTGTGCCGGACTTAAGTTCTTTCTAATACATTCAATTCAATTTAAAATGTCAATTTTATTCTAAACTTTCGATTTAAAACCAATTGAAAACCTACTCTCTAGCCAAGGATAGCATAGCCTGCAGACCGATCATACCATCTCTACCCATCTTCACCGAAACTGGATTTGCACCGAAAAAATTTTGATGCGAATTTTCTTGCGTACCCGTTCGGGCCAATAGTTTTTTCTCTCTAAGCTCGACCTCAAACTTGTCCAATTGCCTCATGAATACAATTCCCACATTAACCGCATTATTGATATCAGTGACAGTAATTATTTCTTCCCTCTCCGGTCTGTTGCGTCTTCGGTTTGAATTACTTGGAATTATTCGAATTATAACTTCTATTTGTCGCCAATAAATTATAATTAAATAGCGATTAAAATCTCAAAACAGCACAATCAGTATAATTTTGGTATACCATTACTGTTAACGGTTATGGTTCTGCCACAGCAGATACCATTAGCGCCGTTGGGAAGACGGCATATCTGAACTCTTTCGGTGTTGGCTAATCTCGAAAAGCACGTGTTGGGCGACTGGCAAATGCCGTTCTTGCACGAAGAGCTTGTTGTGGCATCTCTTACCACCGAATTCGGTTGACTTCTGTCGTCGGGAAATATGACGGGAGCGTTGAAACTACTTCGCTCCTCATTTGTCACTCGTCTCCGATTTCCTCCTCTCTGACACTCGACAGCGCTTAATAACAAAGCAGTCACAATCGCAATACTCAAACTTTTACAAACTTTTGCGTTTAAATCATATTTTAAACTTTTCATTTTAAAGTTTAACTGATCAGACTTTTCATGGTTAAACTTATTTTTTTGCGTTTAAAATGTTTAAAATATTCGAAATGTAAATAACGATACAGAAAGATCTGGCGATTATGGTTTTTGTGTGCAACTCATTTGACATGAAAAGAAAGCCAAACACTTACTCCGGAATTCCCTCAAATTGGTTCCAAAGAATAGGTGCAGAAATCATTAAAAAAAATTATGTAAATGTATTGTTGAGTATGTGCTCATAATTGCATCAAAGGTATGCATCTATTTTTTTCAATTGAAGGTCATTTTGTAATTCAAGTTTACTCTTTATTTACGAATGCGATTGCATTCAATAACAATAACTTTTTTTCTGCAGAAGCTATACATTAAATATTAATACACTATTTGTTTAATTCCAAGAATTTCTTGTAAATTTGAGTTATTTATAAAATTTTGTGAAAACTCATATTCATATTAAAATATTATATAATGCAAACCTTTGATCCATTTATTTTTTTTTTATAAAAACTTTGTATTTGATAGCTATTAATTTTTTGAACTTATTTTTATTTATTTACACCAAATTTTAAAGATAAATATTCATTTAATTATTTGAAATTATTATATATCACTTTTTATAAATAAAACAGTAATGTTTTCATAATACAGTAGTTTCAGTTTCATAATTAACTTCCAAAAAATTAAATATTAGTTTTAAAAATTGAAATTGTTTTAAAATACAGAACGTTTTCTGTATTTTAATTGATAATATTGCTATAATATTATATTTATTATCTCTTTTTATCATAATATTGGATTTTCAACAATTCTTTCCAAACTTTTTGGTCCTTTTAAATACATTAAACTGGTTATTGTATTTGGTAGCCTAACCTCTAAATCCAAACGCGTTCAAAAGTTTTAATTATACAAAAAAAAAGCAATTCATGCCATATCTTTTTAATAGATGGCAGAATCTCTCTTCATTAAAATAGTTATGCATTGATAAATGATTTTTTTGGTTTTGATTAATTAATTGTATAGTTTATTGATAACAATAATAAATTATTGGATATTATAATATGCATAAGTAACTCATTAATATTTTACAATATATGTTGAAAAGTTAAATGAAGTTTTGAAAACAATATTATTATAGAGATTTAAATATATATATTGTTATTTTGAACATAGAGGTCAAATACTCAGTGTTTTAAATTTGTTAAATAAGTCATATTTAAAAAGATTACTAAATATTTACTAATATAAATAAATCTTTTTTTTATATAAATAAAATTTGCATAATATTTTAACAATCACACGCTGTTTAACAAAAATTTGCTGACATCGATTTAATTTGAAATTAATATTCTAATTTAAAAGCATTTAATTGTGTATTGACTTGACCTCATTATTTTTGCATATAAATTATACACATATATTGTATAAATATAGTACGCTTATAAGTTATTTCTGATTTTACTTATGGTCAGAATATTAGCTTCAGAGCGTTATGATCCTTGAAAATTGAACTGAAGCTAAATTTTTCTCTTTATAAACTCTGTACCCTATCAGCTAAATTTTTGTTCATTCTTATAAATCTTTTTAATTCTAGAAAATTCATTTTAATAATTTTTGACTATAAGTTGGATAACTCATCGAACAAAATTATTGAAAAATTGGAAAATTTATCTCAGAAATCATAAAATTTTCTGAATAAGAACTTTTAATTTCATTCAAATATTTCTTGAAAAAAAATTGTGAACCTACTTTGTAAACTGAAGACCTATTTTAGTTCTATCACTTTTAGTTTTGCACTTTCATTTATTATTAATACTTTCGTTAGACAAATATTGATAAAGATATGAAAGAGTTATACGTCATTTTTATAATCACAAATAAATTACCACTTAATATTTATTTTAACACACTTTATTATTATTTTTCTTCATTTATCAATTATTAATATATATTTGCTGCTTTTTAGCTTATATTAACTTTTACAAAATCTAGCTTATGGATTTGAGATGGCTGGCTGTGGGGGGGGGGGGGGGGGGGGGGGGGGGGGGATGGCTGGCTGTCCCCCCCCCCCCCCCAGTTGAATGGAAGTAAACATGTATGGGCCAAATTAAGTGTCATTTATATAGTGTTTTAACTTGTCCGAATCTCTTTATTAACAAAGGGAAACTTGTTTAAATAGAGTTTGACAATGTTGGACATTGGATTAATATACCTTATTCTCTTTATTAACAAAGGGAAATTTGTAAAAATAAATTTTAAGTATTGTTGATATAATATACAACAATGAAACGCGAACGTAATGAGCGCTTAAGTAAGTAAGTAAGTGAGTGAGTAAGAGTAAGTACTTAAGTAAGTAACACGAATAAAATGAAAGTGTAATATGTGTTCAGTCATAATAGTGTTCAATATATAAATCCACAAATTAAATGTAAAAATGACAGACTTCAACCATATTTCTTGTTTGTATTGTTGTATTTTACTTTTTAAAGACATTATTTCTATATTTAATATTTCAGAATATCTGTTATTTCTAAGTTCTTAAATACTAAATTCAAATAAAATTATACATTTTAATTGTGTTTGTAAAACATAATTTCAATGTTAATTTATGTATAGATATTATCAATAATTAATTTTTGCATTTTTACAATATTTTATGACATAACATCTTTTGCAGCAGTTGTCAACTTTATTTATGTTTCTGTAATAATCAAATTTAAATACAGCATGTAGTATATACTGTATGTATGTATTGATTAATTTCTTAAAAATATGTTTACTAAATATAATTATTAATATAACAGGAATTGCGATTCTGATTAAAGTAAAACTGACACAAAAATAATAAATAACTTATTATCAGAACCAACCAATCAGAAGTAGATCACAACTAACTTCTATTATATCTCATTCATTGAACTATAATTACCTTATTATTCAATTATATATCTTTTGAATTACTCATTCGATGTGTTTTATAATATATAAGTGTGTTAATGTTCCAAATATTCTAATCAATTAATATGAATTTTAAATTAAACTGAAATTACTTTTTCTCTATTTTGATAGCAATAATTTAATGAGTTAAAAATAGTGTTTTCATTGTATTATTGTGTTCTAACTTAAACTGTTTTAGTTTATTTAAATGTAAAGTATTGTTGAATTGTATAATTATTATTAAATTTTATTTAAAGTATTTCAAGATTAATTACAACAAAGACATTTTACAAGAATTACAAGAACAACAAAGAATTTATAAGAGATATAAATTTAATTTTTCCATAACATACATAAAGCGCGAACGTAGTGATCGCTTAAGTTACCCAAGAATAAGAAAAATTAAAAATTAAATTAAATTAAATTTAAAAATTTTTTATTTTAATTTAGCTAATAATAAAAAATCAATCTATTACTCTGAATGTAAAGTGTTTAAACAACAACAAGATTATGAGTTACATATATAAAGTTTATATAAAGGGTTCAGAGTTGATATCAACATAAACGATAATGAAGTCGAGAGATAATAGAGGTAAACGAATTTTTAGAAATATAAAAATAACTTAAATTAACATATAATATACTGGTATAAAATTTGAATTATTATTTACTAATTTTTTAAATAATTTTATAATTTGTAACTTTAATACGAATATTATTTATACATGAAAAATATTTCATCCAAAATGTGTTTTCATAAAATCTCGTTTGATGTTACATAGAATGATTAAAAAGCACAAGATTTATATAAAAAAAACTAAATTAAGTTATATTTCTGAACAAAAATATTTATTAAGTTAGCATTATATAAATGAGTCTAAATGGTTAAAACAAAATTGATATTAAAACAATTGATAACAAGAGATAAAATGAACAAAATATTGCTTATTATTTAACAATTAATATGTTTGATAATTAATAATTGAACTTTGATTTTCAAGTTTTCCTGTTAAACCATATGCTTTGTTTGACATTAACTTATATGGATATTAATTTATGACATAAATAAAACTGTCAAATCACGTGAAACCATTAAATAATAAATTTAATGATGTCATAATCATTTACAAAAGAGGATTTGAGTTATTGTGAAGACGCGCTTTGAACGCTCTCCGTAACAATGAATTGACTCTTACACCACCTTAGATACTGTTCTTTTGTATAAGTTTTTTGCTGATAAAAATACATTTAAAAGTAATATAAAAAGCTTTATATCTATTTATAAATTTGTTGATTGTATTATTGGATTGCAAATTTACGGTAAATTTTAATTATAATCATTTTAAAAGTTAAATTTTTTAAATTAAAGATTTAAATGAAAGATTAGCTATGATATAATTCATAATTTAACAAACTCGTGAAAATAGAAAATCAACGCAATGAAAAATAAATCATTAGAATAGTTTTAATTAGTCGATAATCTAAATTACAAATATCTCAATAATGAAATACATATAAGATAACAATTATGTAAAAACAATTATGATTTTTCAAAACATATTTTTCAAAATTTCAATCCCTTTCAGCAACTATTGGACTCTGTGATCAAAACACTTTTATTGCTTTGTTTAGTATTTGTTTTGTTTTACAATTATTTATTTGAGCTTAAATCAAGTTTAGTATTAATATGATTAATAATTTACTGAGAAATCAAAGTGAAGTGCATTAAATAAAATATATAAGAATAAAACTTTATTTTATAGAGATATTGTGCATTATATTTATATTTTTAAAAAGTTAGCACTTTTTAATCTACACTCATACCCGTGGAATATACAAATTGAAAATTAAAGATTTTAAAATAGCATTTGTCAACTGGTTTCGGTGAGGGTAAGCGATTATGATCTTGAAAATATTAATAGTTAGCAAGAATAAGCATACAAATATGCCAATTTTAAAATTCATTTTATTCTCGTGTTACTTAAGCGCTCACTTCATTCGCGCTTGAATTTTATGAATTTTATTTGATAATATAAACTTTATATATATAAACTTTTTATTTTTGTAATTTATCTTAACAATACTTTGTATAAAATTTTCTAATAATAGATTTTAACAATAGATTAAACAAACTAAAATTACATACTAGTCTCTAATATCCAATTATATCACTTTGTTGATAACTTAAGTCTATTTAAATGGAATTAAATTATGCCCATATTGGGTGTATGCTTAAGAAAGGGGTCCTTTGCCGGGACGAGGAACAGAAGGACATCTCAAATCCAATAGCTAGCTTATAAAAGTCAAAACCAGTTAAAAATTTATTTAATTTCTAATTTTCATTATAAAATTTATGAAATATTCAGCTCCAATAATATTAGTCGAGTAGGTTTTATCCATATTTTAAAAATATCTAAAATATTAAAAATATATAAATACGTATGTATTAATTTGAACATACCGGACATAAAATATTTGCATCAATTATTATTATTTAGAATTTATTTGTTTAAAGCGAAATGAGAGGTGAAATTGGAGAAAAATTACCAAATCTATAGTAATAATATTTTTAATAGATAAAAAATTGCAATTGTTTTAATTAATTTCTTGTATTAATTACAATTAATTACAAAAAATTAATTAATGCTGCATTAGTTCGAAGAAATTCGCAATCTCTTACTTATCTCTTTAATTACTTATAAGTTATAACCACAATTAAACACGGTTACAATTTCAGTTTGTCAGCGAATCGATTAGCAGTTGGCAACACTACTTAAAGTCTTATTTACCCGTTTTATGTGCGCTAAATTCATATTATTAGATATACATTTAATTATATTTAAGAATTTTATCAATATTTGATATTTTATCAGACAATAATCCAACTTTCAAAGAATAAGTTTAATGATTAAACTATTGCTGATGTTTTCAATATTTCTAAATAAATAACTGAATTGGTATCGCATTAACGAATAAAAGATTTATCTTAAGTGTTCTTTTCAGGGAAATCCGATCCTTATTTAAAGACAGTTTTATGATAAGTTACTTAATATTAAAAGTAACACTTGAAGAAGTAATAGATTTTAATCATACGAATCTGTTGACTAGTTTTAGAAATTGTGATTTAATTTTAAACAAATCATTCAATTATTTATTACTTTTCTCCATTTAAAGATGTCAATAACAGGTGCGCGAGTGACCGCTTTGATCGTATTGTTTGTGATCACATTTATTGTGGGAACAGTACCGGTATTTCTATTTTATTTATGGCAATCAAGACGTGCCAAATCGGCAACTAATTCAGAGCTGACACAATCAAAACCAGGAATAGGTTTATCGGACAACGTTTACGTTCAAATATTAAGCCAAATCGGTGGCGGAGTTTTATTCTACACCGTATTGGCGCACATGATTCCTGAAATTCTAGAAAATTACGAAACCTATCTTAACAGTGATGACTCGTTATTCAAAAATAAGGAACTTAATAAAACTGTAGAAACAGAAAATAAATCTAACGATAGGCCTAGTCTGCCATTGGTTGAGCTCGCCGTTTGCGGTGGCTTTTTCATGATATACTTGCTCGAAGAGTTGGTGCACACATTGCTAATACGTGACGACCATAATTACGGTCAAAATCTCAGTGTTGGCGCTGACATTAAAAGCAAAAAACAAGACCTCAATGTTAACGGCGGTCGCATTAACTTTTGCTTTGAAGATTCAACCGAATCGTCGCAATCGGGAGCAAACTGTAGGCGAAGAGATATTTTGATGAACGATATGAATCATCAAAATAAAGGTAAAAAAATTGTTTGCAAAAAATTAATTAAATAGTAATCATATATATCGCACACCAGAATCACCGGAAACCTATTCGTATTGCAGTGAAATCGAAATAATAAAACAGTCGACGGCAGCGGACAAATCACTTGCAATGAGACTTCTCGATGGTTTCATTATTGTAATCGCGTTTACCGTTCATTCACTCTTCGACGGAATATCGATTGGCGTTCAGCCGACAGTCACCGCCATATGGGAGATGTTCGTCGCGATCACCACTCATAAACTGTTGGTCGCATTTATTCTAAGCGTCGAGCTGTACGAGAAATGCGCTAATTATCTATTAGTGGTGTTTTACATGACCGTCTTCTCGCTGATGTCACCGATTGGCATATTGATTGTAATCGTAATGAAGAGCTCGATCACGCAGGACGGCGACGGCCAAAGCAACCCAATCATAATATTGCTGAGCGCCATATCGGCGGGAACTATACTCTATATTGTATTCTTCGAGATATTGCAAAAGGAAAGAGTGAAAAATTTGCACGGAATCGTTCAGTTCGTCGCCATGGCTTTCGGCTTCGGACTTATGCTCGCTGTTGTGGTTTTGTTTCCTGAAATATAAATTATTTATTAAGAAATTTATTAGATTTGAGTTAATGAATGAATTCATAATCAAGAAATTAATTTAAATCATATAATGTATAAAAAGATATAAAATACATGTACATTTATTTTAATTAATTTTTTGATTGATCTATGAATGTTTAATTAATAACATAAGTTTGAAATCGGATTTTAAACGATAAAGCATTAAACATAGATTTAATTTTTTGATCTCTTAATTTGTTAATTATTAATTTTATTAACTAAGTTATTACACTTAAGCATTGAAATATAGAAACAAAGCAATAATTACAATTTTTTTATTTTTATAAGAGATAATTATGATAAATTAGAAAATAATTAATCAAATTTTATTCTAAATGGAGTTATGATTATGAAACTTTTAGTTTGAGCTTATGTTTTGCAAATGATAAAACTCATACATCACATCTCAAAATGAATAGAAATCATATGTAAAACTGAATCATATTTAAACAAACAAATGAGAAGACATATAAGTTCGCCAAACGAGTTAAATCGTGGCATTCTTTCCGGTGAACGAGAGTCTGGGCTGCAAGAAGTCGATGACGACCTGCGGACACTTGTGATTGGCGATCGAGGCCGGCACCAGGTCTGCCTCTTTGCCGCCCTGCCATTGCACCAGATATAGCAGTTCGCCGTCCAGTTCAGTCACGCCAATGATCTTCTCGGCGTCGAGTCCGCGCTCGAACCCGATCGGCGCCTGTTTCGCGTCACCGCCGCCGATCTTCTTACCCCTCTTCGTCTGCGTCCCACTCCTGGCCTTCTGCTCGTACTCGTCGATGAGCTCCTGAAACGCCATTTGAGACACCGCTCATCGCAAACACCGCTGTCTTACCTGACAATCGAGGTTCTCTTTCGGCTCCCAAGTGTTGTCCTCCGACTGGTAACCCAACCATTTTATGAAATACTCGACCTTTCCGTTTCGCCGCCGTTTGTCGACCACGTTCTCCACCACGTACTGGTCAGCGGCCATGTCCTCCGCGTCCTCGGCGTCC
>JAQIYA010001272.1:0-13677 GCA_034699355.1 Microtritia minima | reverse complement strand
AACCTAACCTAACCTAACCTAACCTAACCTAACCTAACCTAACCTAACCTAACCTAACCTAACCTAACCTAACCTAAACCTTTTTAGCTGCGAAAAAAGGAGTGAAATTGTATTAGTTGTCTGATGCATACCTAAGTTTAAGTGGAATATTCTTTAATTTTTTGATAAACAGTTCTTTATAAAATTATATTTTTATCTGCGAAAAAAGGAGTGATATTTTAATAGTTGTCTGATACATATCCATATTATTTAATAATTTTGAATTAATATTTAATTGTTGTTAAAATTTTTTTGAAATAACTATCTTTGGATTTGAGATGACTTTATGTCAGTCCATTCACCCCCCGCTTCCCTCCACGATAGAAAACAGAGACAAGACAAGGCCGATAATATATTTACCATTTAAGTTGATTTGACGCCAAAGTTGTTCTTTGGGGTCCAATAATCGCTTATCGACTTAACGAACGCCTCCAAAGTGGCGAAACCGAGACGTCTGTAGGGAATCGACTCGTCAACCAAACTCCTGACTTACGAATACTTAACTGCAATTAATTTATTCAATTATTAAATAGCAATTGACAAAGTATTGCGAGCGAAATAGCAAAAGTACTCACCATATGTCAGACAAATCGATGAGTGAATGGCGAGAAAGCCGTTTTGGTTGTCTTGTGTGACTTGGATTAAGACGATTAGCGATTGAGTTGAATAATAATTGAATAATAGAGTGATTACAAATGGTATGCAAATAAAATCGTTACTCACGTTTGACTAAAGCGGTCACATAATCATTGCAGCATTGATTTTTTAAAGCTTTAAGCTTTAAAACATAATGTTCACTATTAATATAATTCAACTCGAGTTGAATGCGTTTGAATGATGTCTAATAGCGATCAAAGTAATGCCAATTACTATAACGAGAGTAAAGCATTTGACGATCAGTTCGATAAACAAGACTCATATTGGTCTCCAAACGACACGCAATCGCAATCTCGAAATGACAACAATCGCACGTCTGGTCCGCAATCACAGACACACACTCAGACACACAGTCAGACACACTCGCAGACAAATACCGATAACCAGATGTTTGTTTTTTAAGTTTGAATTCAAAATTACTAATAGATATTAATTCGATGTTTAGATATAATTAATTAAGTTTATTATTTTTTCAATTTATTTGCAAATGTTTTAAAATTCGGTGAATTTTCAGTAATTGTTCAAAAGATTGATTAAATAATTTTATATAAATACAGACACGAATGGTTTTTATGAACCATGCTTTTAATGAACTCATGCATTTTATGAACCATTTTCTAAAAACCAAATCTATATTTTATAATGTAAACTACAATGCTTTTTATGAACTTATGGTTTTTATGAACCAAATTGTGAAAAGCAAACGCTTTTAAACTTCTTAACTTTTAAACTTTACGGCTTCATAAAAGCCATTCATGACTGTATAAGTTTCTAAAAGAGCACACAAGCCCTACATTCGCAACTTTTACTGTTACGATCTGTTTTATTAAAACGCGTTTCTCTATTTTCAATCTTCACAAACGTGTCGACACTGAACGACGCCTTCATCGACGAGTCCACTTCGCCCAACACCTGATCGCCGTCTCGGCCGGTGATCTCAATGTCTGAGCCGTATTGGCGTCTCAGCAGATGCTGCACCACATCGACGTCCAGTGTGTGCGACTCGAGCTCGAAATGGCGAGTCTCGCGCACAGCGCTCACAAGCGATTTGAGTTTGAGTTTGAATTTTATTTCCACATTTCGCGCTTGCATTACATAAGAGTTGACACTAACGCTCGAATACGGGCCGACCGTAACCTTCTTTCTGATCGAAAACGACTCCTGAGTGGCGGTCGAGTTGGAGCGCGCCATTCCATCGGAGACGTGCCACTCGTGCCTAGAGATCAACAAATGGTTAAACGGTTAACATTAATTAACCTTTAAAGCTGTGGCTTAAAGTTTAAACAAAACTTTAACCTATAACCTTAACCCTGGGTTAGAATCTATGCTTTTAAGCCTAAGGTTAACTCTGGTTAAAGGTTAACATAGTGTTCATCACTACTCGTGCCTGTTTTCCAGTGAATTAGTGATAGCCCACCGAAGAAACAGAAATCTGAGCTCAAATTTGGAGTCCAACTCGACCCGCAGTGACCTGTCTGTGGCCAGAGCTCGACTCCAGACAAAGGCCACCGTTTCGGTGATATTCTTCTCGAACGTCAACGCTTTGCTGACCGACGACCCAAAGTTGTTGTCAATGATTTGGTTGTGAAACATTTGCATTCGCTTTTGATCGTGTCGTTCAATGAGTTCGCTCACATTGTCATTGTTGACCACTCCGTACGCCACGGACTCGAGTTGGAGCGCATTGAAGAGAGGCTCGAACCAGAAATGTCTCTCCTCGTTGTCGCAGCCGCTAATTGTAAACATAAGCAAATTAAAGCTTATATAAGGCTCATTAAACTATCGCACGAATTACAGTCACACCTGTAATACTTGGACACAAAATAATTGCTTTCATTGATAGCCTGCGAGCATAAGTGTGGTCCGCAATAGTCGACAATTTCGTACGAGTATCGCGACGAGTATATCTCGAATCGCTCTCCCGATGGCGGCCGACTGGCGTCGAACTGAAAGTAATAGCGACTGTCGATCGGAGAGTCGGCGCCGGTATTGTCGGCGACGATGTCGTGAATTTTGTTATCATTAATTTTGCTCCAAAACTTGTTGACATTAGCGGTGTGTCGCAGTCTGTCGGTCGGTCTGTCGGTCACCCGAATCTTCTTATTCCAACGGCCCAACCATTCGGCCATAGATTTTCCTTTGATAAGATAATGGCCCGCATATCTGGTGGCCAGCAGTACGGCTTCGTACTCGAAGAAACCGTCGCAACTCTTGATAGTGTACGGCAAACCGGTGTACAGGTCTAGCGATTTACCCGTTCGTGATATAACCGGTTTGGTGGCCCAGAATTTGCCGCTCACGAGTGAATCCAATTGTCTCGTGTCGGTGTAGATCACGAGCGCGTTAAAAACTAACAGCTTTGATATCTATTAACAAATTAATTCATTAAAATTTATATATGAAGAGTGACTTTCACTTAACTATTTTGAAAATCATTTCAAAGTTTATTTTTTGTCGCAAAAAATTACATTAAAGCGGAAAATTTTCAGTTATAAATAATAACTAATATGAAATATGAATAAGTAATAAAATATCGATACCGCGAACTCTAATCTAATATGCGATTATTGCTTAATTACCTCGAATTACGAGTTTTAAGTGTGAATAACTCTTTAGCAGCAGATTTTTAAAAAATTTCTGTTTATTGTCGATTGAATTTGTTTTGATTATACCATTACCCCTAATAAATAGAGCTTTTGTGGCGTGAATTTTCTCATTGCAATAGTTTAAAAATCAAGGCTAGATTATTGAGAATTCAAATAAATAAACGTCTATTTAAGCTGATATTTACAAATCGTATGATATATAAGAAATTGAATTTTATTTATAAGTTGAACTTAAACTTAATCAAGTGAACCAAATTAATTATTTCACTTAAATCTAGAAAATTTAAATAATGTCAAATATTTTTTTTGCTTAAATAATAGGTTTTAAAATTTTTAATATTTAATAAATATTATAAAAAATTTAAAATAAAAATTTTAAAACTATTTAGAATGAAGCACTCAAATTGCGTGTTAGATGTCGAGAAACTTGGCATAAATAATAGAGTGTTGAATCAGTGTTGAATCAGTGTTGACTCGCGAGCGCCACCAAATAATTATAAACAAAAAAATATCTAAATATAAAATAACTATAGTATCACTAAATTTATATTAAATAGTTTGTTAAATAAAAAAAATTGTTTAGATAATTTTTTACCTATATTTCTGCTGAAAACTTATGCATCGTGTGCCGCAATTTAATCCATTCTCATACTTTTATACCCTATCTTAACTGCCGATCCATTAAAAAATATTATCCAAAAAAAATCAAAACAACTATAGTTATAAAATATAAAAATTTGATTTTTTTAAAAACCAATTTTAGATATATTTAGTAAAATAAAATTTTTAATTAACATTAAAAACTTTTATTAAATCTTATAAACAACAAAACAATCAATTATTAACAGCTTTTTATTTACAATTTTTACTAATTGTAAATAATTTTTGATGAGTTCTAAAAAACTTTTAAATTACAATTGTTTAAGACATCTCAACAAATGAAAAGAGTGTTAAAAGAAAACACAATCACTACAGTTGCAGTGTTTATGGCCAACCATTTCACTGCCCTCCACATTGAAATACTCCTCCACACTGAACGACGAGCTCAGCATCGACTCGAGCACTCCCAACACCAGACCGCCCTCTCGGCCCGCAATGGCGACGCTCGAACTATAATGGCGTCTCACCAGATGCTCGACCACATCGGCGTCCAGACTGCGCCGTTCGGGCGCGAAATCGGTGGTCTCGCGATCGCCGGTCACCTCGAATTTCACTTTCATCTTAAGCCGAATCGGCAAATCTCGCACGTAATTCACGTAAAACAGCACATTCACGCGCTGATAGGGCTCGACTGTCACTTCGGTATCGATCCTGACCTGGCTCTGAATGGTGGTCGAGTTGGAGCGCCACACTTGGCTCGAGCTGCTCCACTTGTGTTCGTAGCCTCCATTAAATGACTCGCCGATGAGCGCTAGCAAACCGAACCGTAACGGAATGCCGGACTGCAATCCAGTCCCAAAACCAGTGCGAAACTGACCAAAAGTGGACACCGTTTGGTTCCACTCGAACTTAATAGTTTCAGTAATGCTACTCGTTATGATTACGGTCTCCTCGACCATTGCCGAGCTGTTGTTGATGATGGTTGACTCGCTAATTAGCATCCGATGCTTGGCTCGATCTTTGATCAGTTCGGTCAGATTGTCAATGTAGGCCAACTCGTAGGAGAGCGGCTCGAGCTCTAGCTTAGCGAAGAGCGGCTCAATCGTGAACGCATAATGTTTGGTCTCGTTGTTGCACACGCTTTGAGTGGTGGTCATAATTGTCAGACTTTGATAAACATAGTTACAGCTAATCATCTAAACAAACCTGTAATACTTGGACATGAAATAGTCTCTACCACTAGTGGTGGTCGAGCATAACCCGATCTGTGTATCGCAATAATCGCCAGATTCGCGCCTCGCGTTTCGCGACGAGTAGAGCTCAAACGAGTCGCCGCCCGTTAGGCTCGCGTCAAACTGAAAGTAATAGTCACTGTCGATGTGAAAGTCAGTGTCGGTCTCGAAGTGCTCGCCTGTCTCGTCACTGACTATTTCGTACACTTTATTGTCGACAAGTTTGGACGCGAGCGGAAGATTTGCCACAATTTTTAAATTATTGCTCAACCATTCGGGACTTGATTTTCTTTTCACAATATAGTGGCCCGCAGTTCGTGTGGCCAGCAGTACGGCGTGAAAGACAAACTTGTCATCACAGCCTCGTATAGAGTATGGTAAACCGGTAAACAGATCCAGCGCTATACCCGACCTCGAGGTGACCACTTTGTTGGCCCAAAATTTGCCGCTCACGAGTGCCGGCTCTTCGCTGTTATTAGCGTTGATGATCACCACATGAATCGCTAACAGGAGAGCAGTCTATTTTTTTGGGGAAATAATTGATTTACAAAAATTGTTTCATACGAGTTGTTAGGAATAATTGGCTTACAAATACTCAATTTTAGCAATTAAATCAATAAATATTAAAGTTAGAGTTAACTTAACTATTTTAAACAGCATTTTATTTCAGATTAATTTTTTATTTTAAGAGTAATTAAAATTTAGTTAAATTTACAGAAATTAGAGATACTATATCGCGAACGGCATACTTTGAATTACCTCGAATTATTTTCATTTAAAGGGTTAAAAACACTGATTTCAAAATAAAAAGTTTTAAAAAAACTTGAGATTAAAATAGTTTCTGCTTATTTTCGCGTGCATAACGTTTGATTAGACGAGAGAAACACAGCGTGCCATTGATTTGCCATTTGTATGATTGCAATGTTGTTGAAAATCAAGGCTAAGATAATGAACTTAATATAAATAAATAATTTTAAGACTGAAATAGTTCGATGGTATCGATATATTTTTTTGTTTATTCATAACAGTAATTATATTGTTTTATTATTATGCATAAACTTAACTGCACTCAATTCTTTATATGATTACTAATTAAATAACACGAATAAAATCTTAATCATAATTCTCAAACTATTAAAATATACTTATTTAGAACTTTTTTATTAAAATTGAAAATACTAAATGAAATGTTGGTTTTATTAAATTAAAAAAAACAATTCTTATGATTTTACTTATCGTTTTTCTTTTCTATTTGTTTATCTATATTTTAGTTTGTAATTATTACTTATGCAATCTCTAGAATTTGATAAATCATTAATAATAAATTATATTCATAAATACTGCATAAAGAAAATTGTAGTTCAAATCAAATTTCAAATCAAATTTCAAACAGTCCATCATTTGTTACTTTGCACCCTCTTTGCGAAAGTGTTTGCAAAGAGTCGACTATTTCTGGTATGCAATCAAAACGCCAGTATCACAAACCAGTTTAAGGGGAAAACAAATGAAATGCTTTGTTTGTGTTTGATTCACATTATGCTGACCACAGTTTTCTGATTTATAGAAAGTTGTGATTTTTATTCATAAAAATTGAAATCAATATAATAAATTCATTTCAGTAAATTATATTTTGAAATTAAAATTTAAATTGTTTTAAATATGACTTTTAACATTAATTTTTAAATTTAGTATTTGATTCTTTTTAAAAATTGTATTAATTTTTTTATGAATTACTTTTTTACAGTTTCATAAAAAAATCAATTTTTTTAATTCATAAATATTTTTGTTTATAAAAATAACTATATTCAAATAGAAATATGACGTTTCACTTAATTTGCTGCGATAATACATTGAACGTAATTCTTAAAACTGTAATTAAAAAATATGCATTTAATAAAGTGAACATCTGGTCGCACTAAAAATGTTACACTGGTTACAGATAGCAATATGCAAAAGTGAGCGACAAATACTGTTAACGATACACCTCAACACCCAAACAGTATTTGCTAGAAAACACAAATATCTCATTTAAAACCAGATAACAAGACAGCAAAACTGGCGAAACTTAATTAAACACAAACACACGGATATCAGTTCGAGCTCGCACTGCAAACTTGAGGTCTCAATAAAATTGCAAACCATTATAAAAAGCGTGCATCAAAACCATGTCGGACGCCATGTCATGCTGTCTCTCGCGCGAGGTGTTGGACAAAATCGATGAGTCGCTCGCCGATCGCGACCAACGCAAGCGTCTCCACGAGAACCTCTTCTTCGGCTCCCATATTCGAGAGCAGTGGAAATTTCTGGAGCACTCGGCGTCGCTGAGCTCACACCACGCCCTTATGGGTATACCGAAACTGGGCGACGATATACTCTATTATCAGCAGCGGTCGGCCAGTCTGCGGGCGTTCGGCTGGCGAACAGAGACCATCTGCTATCCGCCCAAAGTGAGACACCATCTGAGAAAGGCTATCATTTCGGGAATCGCTGTCATCGATTCGTTTCGAAACGGCAACGGAGGCGAGAGTCGCGTCGTTCGGGGCGGAGTGGGCGCCAGCTTTGTCGAGATCGAGCTCGTGTCGCGCTGGTTCAGGGGTTTCGCCTTTACGGTGGTTATCACTGGCAAGTATATCGACGGCGACGATGGCGAGCGAAAGAGTGGCGTCGCTTACCAGAGGTTAGTCGAGAAGAGCGGTAAAAGTTTGGATAATATTAAAATGAATAACTTGGATAATGGCAACTGAGAAAAGGCTTCGTTTTGATTTGTTTGGGGTTAATATCATGAATATTGTGTAATATTGAATGCAATTCATTTTAACAGTTATTGTATTCAAGTATAAAATAAATTACTTTTTTAATAGATTTAACTCAAACTACAAACTAATAAATTTTTGCTTTATTATATGCAAATTAAAATGTTAATATTTGATATAACATTTAATGTAAGTAAGTAAGTAAGTAAGTAAGTAAGTAATTTGGTAACATTTTGTTAAGTAGTTTGCAGTACTTTTATGGCAATTTTCTTGATTTTGGCTATAAAATGGGGTTTTTCAGGGAAATTTATTACACTTTGATGTAAAAAATACTGCTAACGTTAGTGACAATGAAATATTAGTCATTGCAAGTTATATTTGATTAGTTCAAATCAGATCTCCTAAAAGTGTTAATGACTCAACACAAAAGTGTTTCAATAAGTTTTTACAGTAAATAATTGTGAAAATTTAAAAAATCAGAAATATATTTAGATATAAATAATTTGATGCGCACCGTAGTAGTGTAGTAGTGTATTATTATTATTATAATTTTATATAAGTGTTTAAAATAGATTGCTTTATTAGATTACAATAGGTTACACTATTAGTTATTTTAAGAATCTATATAACTAATTAAGCGAATAGAGTGTGTTCGTTCGTTCGTTCGACCGTGAGATTCCAACAATGTTTTTTTATTGTTGGATGAAATTTTTAAAATAAATTTTATAAAAATATAATAAATAAAACGGTTTTTAGTCTTAATTGTTGAAATTTAAAATAAGGTATTATAAGCACATAATAGAAAATATTTTTAAAATAATATTAATAACTTTTAAAGAGTCTTATACTTGATTAATGCCAATATTTTATTAATTTTGATTTAATGCATCATTCAATTTAACAAATAATATTGTAAGTTAATTTACATTTTTGTACGCGTCTCTAGCAATTATTTTAATTGTTCAATATAGTTTCAAATATTTTTTAATTATATTTATAAAATTACACAGCATTTAATACTTAATAGTTTGAGGTTGAGAAAGAAAGAAAGAAAGAAAGAAAGAGAGAGAGAGAGAGAGAGATTATATTTTAAAAATTAATTTTTAGTGGCTTTGTCACGGGAAAATGGGTAGTTATTTTATTAAATAAAGAAACAAATTTTAAATTCATTTATATTTTAAAATTAATAAAACAATTATGAAATCATTAATTTAAAAATAAATTCAAAAAATAAAAGTATTGTTTGATAAACTACAAACTCACTCATATCGCATACTTTATTTTTCTAATTATACATTGTATTATTTTAGTTATAAAGATTTAATTATTTATAAAAATACATTTTAATAAATTTTATGCATATACTCACAATTACCAAAATAAAAATACAAATTTTATCATTAGATAGAGTAATAAATTGAGTAATAAATTGAGTAATAAATTGAGTAAACTTATTTATGAGAAATAAATTTATTATTATTTTTCTTATTATCATTTATAACTGTATTTTCCGCTTAGTCGCCATTTCTATCGAGATATTTGCCAATTATAGCGACTGAAAACTTGTAGCCCTTATTCCATTGTGATCGCAGTTCAATATTTACAAACCCAGCGCCAGCACCGCCATCGACAATGCGAGCAAAGCCACCGTTTCCGTTAACAGACGAGTCGAGCACAGACACGGCCGAGATCATGGCCCGCTTCAGGTGTGCCGCGTGTTTCATTGGATAGCTTATAATCTCTTCCGTCCAGGAGAGTGTCTTTGAATCCACAACTTTCTGCTCGTAAAACAACACTATGTCAGAGCTGTCTGGAATTCCGTAAAATAGGTGATGTAAACTCTGCTCCGGGCGTGACTGCAAAAATATGTACTGCTCCTGAAGACTGTGCTCAAATAAGATGTCTTCGGTGAGCTTTTTGCGGTCCTTTGGATTATTGAGCGACTGCTTGATTAAATTGATGTATGTTGACTCGTTAATCGAGAATAGACTATTAGACATATTTCAAATTAAATAGATATTTCTGCTCAAATATTAATGTTTGAAAATTATTTGATTAAAATTATAACTATAACTACTGCTACAGTATTGATACAGAAAAGAATACACATATAAGTCAATAATTCAAATATAATCATTATTTTATATATAATCTTATGTTAAAATAGTGATACGAAAATAAATTTTAAATTATTTTGTTTTATTATTTAAGGCTTCGGTTTAATTATGTCCTTTTTTCAGTTAAATTTCAAATTTAAATATTTTTATTGCTAATCATAATTAACAAATTATGTAAATGCCATCTTATTCTATCACTATCTGTCAATTTTTAACTAATATGTCAATTCCCTATTCATAAAACTTCTTCGGTTTTGTATCAATAATTTAGAAGATGTCTATTTTGAGATCATCTTTTTAGTTCAATTTTTCACTACCTTTAAAGTATTGCAGGGATTCAAACAAATGTTAATTTGAAAGTGCAATTCCTGTAGAATATGTGGGGTGAGTAAGAATATTCCATATAAACTCTTTCATTCATTGTTAAATAATTTTTAATTTTTGTGGTTTAGCATATACTAATTTTCATATGGAAATTCATAAGAATTTTTGTTTGTCTTTCTAAACTGCCGAAGATGGTCAGACACAGTCAAATTATGATAAATAAGCCCTTTTGCAAAATCTTATGCAGTATGGTGTGCATCAGATTCAATCCTGTCATGCAATACTTCATTATCCACTCCTAAAGGTCGGCCAGAATAAGGCCAATTTTAGATTTCATAATCATTCGATCAAAACTTTTTAAACCATTGTTGGAATTGTCTGACACTTATAGCGTTAGGATATAACAAGAAAATATTTTTAGTGTCTTCAATTGTTTTACAATTAAGGCTAAACTCGTAAAGCTTAATATTGGTAATATGATACTCTTCGAAAGACATCGAGAGATCAGCCAAACAAAAGATATTTTGATTTGAGTTAAATGAGAAAAATTTAGACACTTTAATGACAAAAAGAATTGTGTACAATATTCATATCCAAAGTGATGGCATAATGTCGTAAATATTAACTAAAAAGTTCACTTTTTAGTTAAAGACAGACTTATAATTTCAAGATTACAATAATTTTTATTGATCGTCAATGTCGTCAATGCTATTTGAATAATTTATTTTTTCAAATAAATTATAATGTTTAAATATTTTTTCTTAAATTATAAAATGTAACTATATTAGCCTCAATTTTTAATACGATACTTGACTATATTAATTATTTTAAGCCATGTTTGATACATAATTGTAGATCAATAGTAGCTTATTTTTCAAATTTAATACATCATTTTTATGATAAAAATATTTTTAAATTATATAAATATATAAATATATGTCCATATATTTTTAAAATTTTATATAATTTTAGCCATTCATTCGTTTAGATATTGATTGAATTTATAGTAGCTTTAGTGTGAAAACTAATTGTAAATTTTAAAAAATTTATAAATTATAAAATATTCAAAAATTAATTTACTTTATAAAATTTCGCATTTATATTCGATTTTTTATTTGAATACATAAATGTTTTAAAATTTTATTATTACTATTAGAATTTATTCATAAATAACTTAATTATGATAATATATTTATCCATTGATGAAACAAAAAAGATAATAATATATTTATTAATTATACTTTATTATACTTTAACCTCACAATCATAAAAACAATTCATATATGAAACATAACTTATTATGCCATTTGATTATATTTTTTTACTTGACTTTTATTTATTTCAATTTTTGAATCAAATGAAACGAGTATGTAAGTCACTTAAATAGCCACCAAATATATAGACAATTTTTATAACAAATTATTTGTTAATTCAAAATTTATTGTTTAATTTTTAAATGTAATGTAATTTTTAAAAGCAAATAGCATTAAAATTAAATTATTTACAAACATTAAAAGTAAGCTTAAATTAGTTTGTATTTTCGATAATTGTTTATTTTATTAACATATGAGAAAATTAAAAGTATTAAATTTATTAATCTCTAATATGAAATACTAAAATTTGTAAAATAAAATTAAAAATTAACATTTTTAATTTTTCTTGCAATTTTTTTTGCTAATATAATTTAAAAATACACTTTCATATTTCTAAACACTTGTGAATATAGTAAATTTTCTCATAAATATCTCATAAATATCTCAAATATCTTATCATTAATTTTTCATTTCAAAGAACAAACGAAAATAGATTACGAAATCATTAACTTAATTGTCTATACCTTTATATCATTTAAAGTTTAAATTTGAATCAATAATGGTTTAAATTTTAAAATTTTATATATGATTTCTAGAAAGCGGATATTTTTATTATTCTAAAATATGACATAAAATATTTACTAAAAAGCACTCAAATATGTATTTATTTTTCACAATTTTACATAATTAAAAATTAAATATATTAAATCAAAATTAAAAAAGGAATATTAAGGGCCAATTTAATCATACTTTGTTATAAAAAATATTATCTTTAAAATCATATTTAAGGTTTTCCTCAACAAATTTTAATTGAAATAATTAAAATATAATTTATTATCACAATTGTACTGTCAATGATATAATTTTAACTTTAAAAAACTTTTCATATTGACTGTAAGTTAAACATTTAGTGCAATATTGATATGGTAAATATACTGTAATTTCTTGTACATAAGATGTTTTGATGTATAAGCCGAAGCTTTGAAATAGCATTAAACAAAAAAGAAAATTGTAGCAATAGATAAGATGGACTCGTGTATAAGATATGTATTTTGTTAAGAGATAAATAACATTTTTCATTATAAAAAAGATATCGTGTATAAGAAGAACTTAATTCTTCTCATAAAGTTAACTTTTTTCTTTAGATAAGATCTAATCTACAAGAGCGTAGGCTAATATATATTATGAATTCAAGAATAATGTATCATTTTTTTATAGTTATTCATCAAATTATCAAATTTCATAGTTTTCATATTTAGTTTAATATTATGCTTTCATTTTATACTTTATTAATTTATATTTAGTGTAAATTATTCATTTTTTGTTATTTTATATCGAAATATTTACTAAAATATTTAATTACATAAAAAATATTTTATATGTATTTATTCCTCGAATATGTATTTGTGTGCAATATTAAAACTCGCCAAAAGGGTCCATACATTGTCATACGACTGCATACAAAACATCTCTTTTCTACCTTTTATCGTAAAAATATTTTTTATATGTAAAAATCCGGTCTCTAATGATATCAAATAAAATTTGTTTTGAATTTGTAACAAAGGTTTAGCTTAGATATTAGAAATTCAATTAAAAATATGTTAATTTTTGACAAATTGTATTATTTATGTTTTATAATTAGTTAAACTTGTTTATATAGAAAGGACAATACCTAAGCCACCAAAATGATTATTTTACTTTAATGATTATAATACAAATGTGGTAATTTATTACATTACAATTATTAATAATAAATTTATACTTTATTATATAAGTTTTATTTTTATTATAAATTGAATTAATATGTTAATTAAAATTTATATAATATTTTCTTAATGTTGTAATTTTATAATCTATCAGCTTATTATCACTATTCTTGTTCAAATCTCAATAGTTTTCTAGTTAACTATTCAATTATCTCTTAAATGATAAACAAACTGCAAAATTGTTGGCAACAATACAAGCCTGACATTGATATCAAAACTAAATCATTTTAAGCATCTCTCTCTCTCTCTCTCTCTCTCTCTCTCACTCTC
>JAQIYA010001271.1:0-13685 GCA_034699355.1 Microtritia minima | reverse complement strand
TTACGCGTTAGATTATATGGATATTATATGGATATGTGGATGGAGTTGGAGATGGAGTTGGAGATAGAGTTGGCGATGCGCCAAATTAATATTATCATTAAAATGAAAATTCACTAAAATAAAGTTTGTAATTAATTTATTCAAAGTACTAAATTAAACAAGAATGACCATTATATTGAGCTGATTTCGTATACAATATTATTGTATGATTGAAAATTTCTTATTTTATTAATTGTAAAATATAATTTGCATATAGCATAGTTTATTAATATATAAACTTTTAAATAAATAAAATTATTAAAAATTATTATTCCTAGTTTATGATTTAAATGAGCCATATTTATATTTTGGATACTAATGCAAAACAATTATCACACAAACACTTAATACTGTAATATCTTTAGCGCTTTATTTAAAATTACTTTTTACTTACTTTTGCTTTAATATTACATAATATAGACATGTTCTGGAAATTATTGAGTTATTATTATTAATTGTTTAGATTTAAATTTTAAAAACGCAAAATTCAGTCTAAAATTTAGATTTATTAAATTTGAATAGGATTATGTCCAATCTTATGTCCAATTAATAATGTAAAGATAAATCAAAATTAAAAAAAAAATCAAATTCAAGCTTATTTTAGCTCAAGTTCACACTTATATATTTTAACGCTCATTCTTACAAAATAATAATAATAAAACATTGAAAATGTACCGATTTTGTTGATTAAGATTTTTAAACACCACTTATATAAAGTATTTTTAATCTGTTAGTACAATGTTTATTAACAGATCTAAAAAATTATGTAAATTGTAATGCAGTAAACCTCTAAAATAAGACAACATTTTAATAAATTCATAAATTATACATAATATTAAAGTGTTTTCTTTAAATAATGTTTATACTCCTAATGCATGAGACGTGCTGTTGTTATGATTACTCGTTATTACCGAAAAGAGTTTCACATATTAACAACCATTTATCAAACATTTTTTCATTTATTCGCTAAAACATATTTTAGTGTATAACACTAAGAGGATCAAAGTTAAGCTTATTTCATATATTCCATCAAATATTGCAAAATCAATTTTTATATATAATATATAACTTTTATAGTTTTAAAATTACATATTTAAAATTAAATCACTTATATTATTACAATATTTTAATTGTGATATAAATTGTTAATTATGTACTCAATAAGAATAATATAATCGGTGACCAAAAATTAATTGCGTTTTTATTACAAATTAAATGATTTTCCAAAAATAATAAATTATTCTACACTATGATTTATTTACCATAATTTTCAATAACTTTATTTCATTTTTTAACCAAAGAGTTAATTTTGTTTGAATAAAAATGACATTTTTCAACAAAGAACTTATCGGTGTCTGAAAAATTAGCTTCGTTTTCGGAATAAATTTTACGGCAAATTGAATTTTGTTGAGAAAAAAAACCCAGTGATTATCTGCGATGTGTAACCAATGGATTTAAAAGGTCAAAATGGGTCTAATATTTCAGAATATCCAAGTTTAACTTGAGTTTTTCATATTGAATAATTTTTTAAAGTTTTGAAAATTAGCCATTTTTACTTTCATGCAGATATCTTTTTATAAGTTAAATTTTATGAACGCTTTTTAGTAATTTACTAATGTTGTAGCGGTTCTTTTTGACCAAATTTCACAAAATTTTATTTAGCTAACTATTTTACCACTTGTGGGTAAGTTTATAGTTTGACGATCAATGATGAAATAATTGATTTTGAAAAAAATTGTAAACGTAAATAATTTTTATTTGCAAAATAAAATTTCGCATCGAGTAAATCTTGTTCGATAGAAATGTTTACAAATTTATAAATAATAAATAATAGATATAAGTATAAATAACGCACATTGAGTTTAATGATAAATTAATTTTATATTTTATCCAATAATTTATTTAAGCTTTTATTATATTGAATATAATGAATCATATTGTAATCATATTGTAATTTCTAACAATTGTAATGTAAGTATTATTTCTCAAATTTGATTTAACATTATTAATAATACAGTATAAGCACTATATTTTTTCGTAACAGTGAAAATAATTCACTTTTGTTTAAAATTTTTCGAAAACTAACAATTTTAACAAAAAATATAATTAGTATATTCATAAAATCATCGATTTGTTTATTATATTCATTTAATGAAATATTTAAGAACTGATAAATTGTCTGACAATATATAACATTTAGTAATAAATTATTTAATTTAAATATCGATAATATTAAATCATTTCTAAATATTTTTGAAATCAAAACGTGAATTGAAGAGAAACTATGTAAAGCTCAACCTCTGTAAAACATAGCTTAAACTCAAACTCTTTAAACTCAAGGTTAAGCTCGACCATAAAATATGAAACTCGAAGCTCAAGTAATTTTTCGAGAAGCTTAAGCTCAAGCTCTTAAATTTGATCTCAAGCTCATCCCTACCTGTTTTATATGAAAGTAATGGCAGAGTAAGAAAGCATTAAACTTTTAATATGTTAATACCTGAAATCAACGTAACGGCACTTATATTAGGTAAAGATTTGTTTTGCATAACAAGTGTTGAGTTCCTATTACTGCCATTTATTACTTACTACTGATTTTTAATTAATTTAATTTTCATAATCTAAAAACGGCGCATGAAGTTGACAATAGAGTGCATTTGATTTTATTACGAAGTAATTATCATAATCATAACACGTAAAACAAAAATAGGATTATCGCAAACGTTGTGATGCGAGCGAGTAATTGCGATAATGCATGAATGGAGACAACAACTAATGCATCGATATCTCAATTTTTTTATTAAAATTAAGCAAATAATATAATATAATTGGCATCAAATGTTGATAAAGCATTATTAAAGTTAAGCCCATATTGTGTGTTATGTTGCTTAGGAGACAGTTTGTGGGCAACTGTTACAGCAGTTAATTCACTACTGGCACACAACAATTCATGCCAGCATTGTATTGAACACAGCGATGACCTTGAAAGTGATTCATACAGCCATCGATTTTTCTTCCCCTTCTTTCCTTTTTTTTCATTCATTCGCCGTTACAATAGTGTTGCGCTCTCTCTCTCTCTCTCTCTCTCTCTTTCCCTCTCATTCTCTCTCTCTCCCTCTATCTCTCACACTCTCTCGCATACACTCCGTAAGCCCGGTGTGGAAAGTTTCCACAGATGGCCCTCTCAGTGGAAAGTTTTGGTACGCAAAATGTATAAACAGTTTGCGAAAAGTTGCACATTTGAGTGTTACACATGGAATTTTCCAGATCTTCACTGACACAGTGAGCCCACAGAGCAGAGCAGAGCCTGAGCAGAGTCTCACTTCCGCTCGCATTTCTCTCGCCGTTCATAAATAGGTGACTCGGTTAGTGAGGTTAGGGAAGCGATATAAAGCGATATATGGGTGGAGATGTGATGTTCAGCTGCCGTACTCTCACTCCACAGCCATAGCCGTGATAGTCGTGACGTTTCGTGTTCGCCATTCTATTCGCTTTTGTCGTGCTTTCGCTTCATTTTCAAACGCAAATCAATGCAAATCACTATTTTATTTGCGAATGAGATCTTTTAAAGCTCTTTGAAAAAATTTAAATATCAATACATTTAGCGCTCTATAAATTTGTTGTATTGAATATATACTTAAATGTTTAATTCAATTTAAAACCTCAAACATATCAAAATTTGCAAACAAACGCTAAATAACGAAACAAATTCAACCAAATATACATAAAAATTTTATAGTTTATATTTTTATGATTTATTTTAAATTTATTAATTAAGAGATTTAAAATTATTTACATTAAGTGCAATTGCGTTAAAAATCAAATTGCTTATCGATTTGTAAGCAAAACATAATTTTATAATAAAGTTTGAATCTCTCGGTCACTGATATATCTATTAGAAAATCTTTTTTAGATTATAAATATATATCTTAAATAATGCCAAACATGAATGTAATACCAATTGTAGTCGACTATAATGAGCGTGAGTTTTTAAAACTTGACAAAATTGGTTATAATTTATGATAAAAAAGTACTAAAGAATGGAATTTTTTATGCTTATTGGAAAAAGAAAAAGATATACAATATTTACAGTTGTAAAAGAAAGATCCTTAAATTAATGTCAAATGGTAACGATATTCGTCAGAGAAAAAATAAGAGACCTATTAATACTATTACTAATTAAGAAAAGATGTTTATACTCTAATTTCTCATAGATAAGCCGCGCCTATGCATAAGCCGAAGCATAGAAAAAGACATACAGTAGATACTCGATTATAGCAGACCGGATTATAGCAAATTTCGATTATGGCAACAGTTTTTAAAAGCACGGATCGACTCTATGGGCGTTATAATGTTAAACGTACTCGATTATAGCAAATATTCAATAATAGCAAAGGTTATTCAGAGCACGCATTAGTATAAATTATGGTTCGATTATAGCAAAAATGAAAATATTTGTAAGTCATGTGCGTATCTTGTTTATAGTATATTCCTAGAAAGGATTAATATTTCAGGTGTTATACCTATTAAGCATTAAGCTTTTGCTTCTTATAATTTTGATCACGCCAAGTGTGATCTGTAACGCGGTATGTTATAGAGACAAATGCTTTCTTTATTGTTAACTGATTTAATGGTTATGTTTAGTATTGAAAGTATTGTGTTCATAATTAAACATTTTTAATTTGTTTGATTATAAAATTATTTTTAATCATTAAAACCTAAATCATGTCAACAAAAAATCTTATAAAATAACATTAACTTTAGACTTAAAGTATAAAATTGCTAACGAATTAAATATATCTGAAGTTTCAAAAGTATTGAAGTTAAAGTTTTAAAAGTTTTAATTAATATAAACCTAAAAATTTAAAACAAATTACTATTAATCAATATTTCACTGATAAATGATTTAATTAGCATTATTGTCATTTTTATTATTTTTTATTATCATTAAATACATTATATTTACAATTAAAATGTTTATTTAATTGTATTCGATTATAGCAACAACTTTTCTTAGCACCGAGCAGTTGCTATAATCGAGTATCGACTGTAAATTGAATTATAAAAATGTTACTATAGATAAGCCGCACCCCATGTAAATCTACTTATAAGCCCATTTCAACAAACTTGTTATATCTGACAAAATCTTAATTTATGTTTATAACTCTTTGATAATCTAATTATCTGATCAATGCTTTATTTAATCCACTTTTGTTGTGATCAAAATGTCTAAAACTCGTAAGTCGTATATAAATTAAGGTAAAATTTGGTATATTAGACATACAGGTGTTATTTGGTTTGTTTAAACAATATTTATTTTAATCAAAGGCAACAAAAGAAACAGTGATTTGGAAAGTTTTGAGAGCAACTTGCAATAAATTTACCATCAAAAAAGTCTATTTAGGAATTTAATTCGTGGAAAAACGAAGTTATATATTAATATGTTTAGAAAATTGTAATAAAATTGAACACAGTAAAACTATAAAAAGATATAAAGATTTACCCTATTTTTACATACATACCCCGCACCCATATATACCCCTTACCTAATACCACTTTAAAAAATCTAAAGCAAAGATGTTTAAACGCAATTTGTGCTTTTTCACTGTGAAATATAGTGAATGCCTTTTTTGATTTGATCATTCAGCTATTTATTTTATTGATTGATATCGTAATTTGATTAAAATAAACTTCTGGATAATGTGATTATCGTGTTAATTATCATAGCATGTAAGTGTTACATGATTTAAGTATTGCTTAAATAATTTTGCGTTAATTTTGCCACTTTTCAATTTTTAGAAAACAAAACCTCAGGTATCAATAATTGTCTATTGTTGTGGTGCATCGATTTGAAGTTTTTAATTATTTGTAGCGTTTTACTGATTTCCATCAAATTCTAATCAACAATTGATTAGAAAAATAAGTATATACACAATAAAGTCGCGTTTTTATAAGAGTTTGGTTAAATAATATTTGAATAAAAATTTTAATATTTTCGATAAATTAGATTAAAATTGCATGATAGCTCTCACCCGACATTTTCACAAAGTTCACTTTTTTCATAGATAACTGGCGGGGTATGCACGTAAAATTAGGGTAATTAAAATTTAGTATATAAAATTTGTTCAAATTTGTAAGTATTAATTTATTATTCAGTTTGATGCTTGAAATTTAAGTTAAATTAAAATACAATGTAATTCTGAGATTTTTAAAAATCAAAAAGCTGTTAATTCTTTATAATTGTTCGGTAAATTACTGCATTTAAAAAATAATTTACGTCAGGAGCAATAATTTAAGGATTTTAACGGAAATCTTTATTTATTACTATTTTTGGCAATCAATTGTATAATTGTCATCGAGATTTCAAATTTTAAATACAATTCCAAAATATAATTCTGAATGAAAGCATCACGTTTAGAAAATTTAAGTCTTACTCATAACGAGTCGTCACGCCGTTCATCAAGAAGTCAAATGATTAAATCATTTAAACAATCTATACTATATATCTATAATTTAGTATATTATTGTAATGAAATAATACGTTTGAAAGTATTTGTGAAAACGGTTGTTGAATAAAAGTGATTTTCGATCCATTATTAAAACTACAATTAAAGAATTTGTTTTTTATTTAGACATTATTTTATGCATTCATAAAAGGAAGAAAATGAATAAACAGAACAAAGTTACATATATAGATAGGAAATTTTCTTCAAATTTTAGAATCAAAACCCATCAGAATGTAGAGATTGTAGAATTGCAGCTGAATAGAGGTTGAATCGAGGTTGAGGTGTATTAATTATTGACTAACTTCTGTTAAAATTAATCAAATTAAATTTTAATTTTAAAATTCTCACGATGGATACAGTTATGCAATAATGATGATATTAAATAAAAACTCATTTTTCAATAAAATGTTAGTTTGCATAACACTTTATTAAAATAATCTATAGATAATAATAGCGTTCAGTCGCTTTCTTCTGCGTGTTCATCGTCTGACGAAGCATTTTCGAACACAACGGGACTTCTTTCTACTTCTGAATCGGAATCAGCTATTGTTCGGTTGGGCTTTTCAGTTCGGTTCGGTCTTTCGGATCGGTTCGCAACGCTCGAATCGGAATCACTATTAGAGTCCACATTACTTTTCTTTTCATCTAATAATTTATTTAATAGTATAATTAGCAAAATATAATATCAAACTTCAATTATCAACAAATATCAAACCTGCAGCGTCACCATTACTACTGCTGGCGTCGTCATCTTTACCGCGGTTGGCGTCATCATCATTTTCACTGCTGGCGTCGTCATCTGATCGATTCACTGATCGATTGGGTTTTTTATTTACGCTCGAATCGGAATCACTATTAGAGTCTTCCACATCACTTTTCCTTTCGTCTAATAATTTAATAAATAGAATACATGATCAAACCATCAAATACTCGTCACTTATCGCGTCTCACCATTTGCACTGCTGGTGCTCTTTGCGTCCTCATCATTGCCACTGTTGGGGTCGTCATCAATAACCAAACGCTGCTCGCGTGGCATCTCTTCGTCATCAGATGACGAACCAGACGAATCAATATATTCTTTAGATTTAAATTTTCCCTGCTTTTTAGGTTTTTCAATTTGCACTTTAGTTTTATTTTCTTTTCCTTTTCTTTGCTCTTTGCGTTCGCGCCTTTCCTTTCGTCGTTGACGTCTCTCTTCGTGTCTGTCTCTCGCGTCTTCGTCCGAAACGGATCGAACTCTTCTTCGTTTTTTCCTTCGTTGTTCACTGCCTTCTCCTTCAATGAATAGTGTATAGAGATATTTAGTTAATCAATTAAATATATAGAAATATGGATTATAATGTCGAAATGCTAACCTTCATTAAGTGGTCTCTTAATTCTCTCTCTATTTTCGCCATCACTGGAGCCATCGGTAACAAAGCCATCGTCGTCAGCATATCTGCGTCGAAGTCCTTTCTTGGGTTTATCTTCGATTTCATTAAACACTAATTTGCTTTTACTTTGTTCTACAAATTCTTGTCTTTTTTGAATTAATTCTCTCTCCTGTTTAAGCCTCTCTTCTTCTTTAACTCTCTGCTCTTCAAGCATTTTCTGTCTTAAAGCTTCGCGCTCTTCTTCCTGTTTACGTCTAATTTCTTGTTCTTCTTCGTCGAGTCTTCGAGCCCGAGCGACATGATATTGAGCCTGTATTTAAGCAAAAAAATTATTTAATATAACAAAATAACACAATTGTAAATCAAACCTAATATAATGTATATAAACAATAAAAATATAAGGTTATGATAAAATTATTGCAAAACACTTATTGCGAATATTAAAAGATTTAATAGGTTTGTCTAATTTAATACGTGTCTAATATTGTTGTAAAAGTCTCTTATTTATCTATATTTAATAAATAATTTAACATTTAGTTTAATAATAATTAATGATAAATTATTTAAGGTCAGTAAATATTTTTTATGCATATATTGTCATACATTAATTCATATTAGTTTACATTTAAAAGTCCAAACCTGTGATAATAAGTCCTGACACTGTCTTTCTTCAACTCCAGCCAAATGCAGATCAAACTTAACTTTGTCGCCGTGAGTTTTCAAAAATCCAAAATACTTATGAGCCAAACCTAACTCATGAACAGCTGATAAAACAGTGCGCAAAGAACTTTTCGTGTCTTCCAACACACTGGTGGCCAACTTTTGCAGAACGAGCGCCAAATTATAGAGTAAAACGGTGTCGTGAGGGGCGACTCGACGAGCTCTCAACAACACATTTTTACATTGTCTCAATTTACCCCATTTGAAATACGCGCGCGCCATATATAGCAATATATCGTTATTGGTGTGCGCGTAAAACCTCTTTAAGCAATTCTCGTACATTTGAATTGCGTTCACGTATTGTTTCAGCTCCACATAAATGTGAGCAATATTTATCCAAACATCAGGAAAATCGGCTGTTGATTCGCGAACCTGAGAAAACACGTCACGCGATTCGGTTATGTAACCTACAAATGTATAATTAAAGCCGTCATTAATATGATTTGTCGATTCAAACAAAACAAACCTTTATGCGCGAGAACAGAACCGATGCCATTTGCAGCCCAAATGTTTTTTGGATCAATTTTCAACACTTGCCGATACATTTGTATGGCTCTGTCCTGATGTCGTTTCTCTTTATCTTTATCTTTAGTCGGCTGATGCAGTGTTTGCAACCAAACGTTACCCAAAGCTACAATAGAGTACGTGTCCTGTGATGTCGGCTCTTGGGCTAAAATTCTTTCGAACTTTTTCTGTCCGGGACCCCACTCTTGTTTGGCCAAATGCAAGTTTCCGATTAAGGACCACGCGTCGGGATGATCTTTCTCGACCTGCATTCAATTTTAAAATTATCATCTACTAATTAAAAGTTTAAATATCATATCTAATAAAACTGAACAAAAATACCTGAAGAGCTTCTTTGAACCAATCGCTAGCCTCGTAAATCTGGCCTAAATCTCGAGCCATACATCCGAGACGCAAATAGCAATCAACATAATTAGGATGTTCTCGAAGTATACTCTTATAATAAGCTTCCGCTTTGTTGTATTCATGAAGTGCTTCGTGAAGACGCGCCAAATTGTAAGTAATGGTGACAGAAATAGACTTAAAATAATGCTCTTCGTGTTGCATTTCTTCTCTGCAGCGACGAAGAGCCGACTGATAATTGGTCGTCGCTTCCTTTAAATTTCCCAAACGAAAGTGAAGCGCAGCCACATTATTGTATATCTCAGCTGGTATTTCATAGTGCGAAGGATTTCGCGATATTTCTTTAAATATCTTAATAGCTGTGGCGTAACCATTAAGTGCGCCTATATTTAAAATTAAATTATTCTTATTTTTTAATTGATGTTAAAGAAACATATTTCAAATTTAGATATCATAGTGTGATAATAATCGAAATATTAATCTCACTGTTAAATAGAGAAGTTTAAAAAAATGATAAAACCATGAAAAATAATTGATTAACGAATAAAATCAATTGAAGCGAACACAAACCTTGAAGGTCTGACTGTTCCAAAATCTGTGCCAATTCAATCCAAGCCTCGACATCGTCGGGATGTTGATCTGTAACTTTTTTCAAAAATTGCTTAGCGTTGTCACGTTTTGCCTGATTGCTTGACTGAGCGTAAAGCGATCCTAAAATTTTCATCGTTTCGTAATTATTTGGATGAGACTTCAAAACTTTTTCAAAACATTGAGCTGCGTTGTCGACATCACCGCGATGTATGTACATCTGTCCCAAACCAAAATGCGGCAAAACAAACGAAGCGGAAGCAAATTGCGTCGCTTGATAGTAGTATTGAAAAGCCTGACAAGTATTTTAATATTAAGTATTATTATAAACTTATCCGTAAAAAAATAATTTCATAAAAATGAGCTTAATTAATAAAAATAGATAATAATATACAATGTAATATATAATGTAGATATGATAACATCTTTAATTAATACATCGTAATTACCTGATCGTAATCCTCTTGAATGTGAAAACTTCGAGCCAATTGATAGCAACTTTCAGCTCTCATCGATTCATTTTCTGTGTTATGGAATGCGTGTAAAGCTAAATGCTGTACTTTTTGATAATCCTTTTTGAAAAAGAAATGATTGGCCAAATGATTGAGAACCATGGGATGAGTTTGATCTATAGTGTAGGCGCGCGATAACATTTGAACGCCACGACGTATGGATTCAGCAGTTTTCTGATTTAATTCGAGTATAGCTAAACCGACCAGAGCTCCAACACATTGAGAGTCGAGCTGTAATGCGCGCTCAAATGCAAGCTTAGCTTTTTCTGGTTTATTCATTTTATAGAAACAGTGACCCATTCCTAGCCTCACATTTGCGGGACAATTAGGATTAATTCGAAGAGCTTTTTTGTAGAACGTTAGCGCCATTTTGGGCTCTTTCTTGTTGAAATTAATGCACGCTTTTCCTATTTAATTAATATAATAATTAATAAATCATAATAATTAATAATTAATTTCTAAATAAATGTTAATAAAAATATAAAGTAAAATTTAGTTAAATTAAAAAGTAGCAAAAATAAATAAATTCAAAAATTTATTTGATTAAATATTGTATCTTCAAAATTGCAATTGCGTTCATGAAATGCAAAACAAATACCGAGTAGTGATGGAATATTATTGGGGGCCTGATTGAGGACGAAGTTGAACTGAGCGTCCGCCTGATCCATCTTATCGGGCTCTGAGAGGCAGAAGTGCGCTCTGCCGACCAAGTGGTTCGGCTCGTACATCACGATCTTGTCCGCGTTCGTGTACAACACCGTCGCCTGAGAGTACAGCTCGCGCTTGCGGTCACGATTCTTCTCCTCATTAGCTTTGGTCACGTAATAGGCGGCCAACGTGTCCAACGCCCGCATTTGGTCGCGTTCATAGTCCGGGTATGACAGGGAGGCGTCGGTTCGCGACGCGTCCAATAGAGTCACGAAGTCTTTCTCCTTGTTTTGCTTGTAATACGCCAGAGCTGTCATTAACACACGCTTTATTAATTTTTTATTACAATTATTTGTGTTATTTTAATTTATGCGAAATTGTTTACGCTATAAATACTAAAGTGATTGTTAAAAGTAAATCAAACGCAAACCTAATTGAATCCAGACATTGAGAGGCGCCGACTCTGACTGCAAGATCTGCAGCACTTCGCGACAGTCCGGCAGTTCGTCCAAATCGAGTTCAATCACTTCGTCGACCGACTCTTTGAGCGGTATTTCAATCGTGTTTCGTGACATGATTTGTGGCGTATTTACTAAATAATCACATCTCAATTCAATCACATCTCAGATCATAACAATGAAGCCATTCCTGCCGTTCGTAAAGTACGCCATCTCTTCAAAACTTTCTTATTTCTTACATCTAATTCAATGTTAAAAACAAAAAAACTTTATTAGTTATGCATTAACTCAACAATAAAAGTATTGTTTGAAACTCACGCACACATAGATTCAATTATTTTATTAAGTTATAGAGTTTAAAATTAGAATTTAAAATTCATTTTCAACTGCTGTACAATCGTTTAATTTGTTTATAAGTTATTAGTCTTATTGATTAAGTGAATCATATAAAGATGGAATCATCATATATATGTATGTCGTTTGAATGGATGAGAGATAATCGCTTTAAATTAATAGAAAACCAGAGATCAGTCATTCCTGTCGCGCAAACTTCGGAAACGAAAGATAATATCGAGACTAAAGCGCCGCAAACTAAAACCGAAGTGACCACTGATATGAGTAAAAAGCGATGCATAAACATATATCACTTATACTCTATTCATAAGATAACAATTACTAATTTGGATTACTCTTCCGATTAGGTTCGGAAGAGCCCAGAGTTGGCATCACAGGTGACGCATCTGCAGATAGTGCGCCGGCGAACGCAGTGTCAGACGTGACACAGCGTTACTCTGATTCTTCACCAGAAGAACCCGAAAGCGGAGAAAAGGATGTCACTCTAGAAAGAGTTTTCGTAAATGTCTATAATCTGGTAAAATATTTAAAAAATAGTATTGATGTACAAAATATAAAAAAATTTCATTATAACAATTCATTATTTTGTTTCATTATATCTAATTTGATTTAGACATCACTAAATAAATTTCTATCACGCATTGGAATGGGCGCGTATCACACAGGAGTGCAGGTCTACGGAAAAGGTGTATATTTTGTTGATTGCAAACTAGTAAACAGTAATATTTAATTGACGATAAAAGTGAAAACAATTATTTAATTTTTAATATAATAGAGTATTCATATGACGGTCATATATATGACATTTCTGGTATTTTTGAAATGGAGCCCAAATCTATTGAATCTCTGGTCGACTCTTATTCTATTAAGTAAAATGATTTGCTTTATTTAATTATTCATATTTATAATTATTTTATTTGTAAATCATTAATTAAATAGCAAGACTTTAGAAATGGGAGTAACAGGCTTTTCAAAGGAAGGTGTTGAGTCTATTATTAATGACATGGGAATGAATGAATTTAAAGGAAATAAGTATCATCTTCTAAAGAAAAATTGCAACCATTTCTCTAAAATGTTTGTTCAGGTAATGATGTTAATTAAATTATAATTATAATTATGGTAATATTTGTTGCGATAGAGATTGTGCGGCAAAGCAATACCGAAATGCATCAATAGATTAGCGCGTTGTTGCTGTTACACGCCGTTTCTCATATCTTCTCTGCCAAAAGCTATGTTGACTCCGGTTATTCTCCAGTATGATATGAAATTTATTGATGGCGAAGATGACGAAAGTGATAATGACGAACCATCATATAGTGGTGATCCTTAGTTTTCTATATCCATTTCAAATACTAAATCATATTAATATCTTATATTCAACATTTAGTTAATTAAAAAGTTGTTATTTTTTAATTAGATATTTTAAAAATTGTATTATAATATATTAAACAAAGCATTATTAAATATGATTGGATAATAATTTTATATTTTGTGTAAAATCTAAATGTTTTTTATTGAGAAACGATTCAAATGTAATAAAAAATGCAAAAAAAAGTTAAGAACATTTACAAATATTTGAAAGTTATTGAAAGCATGTTAAGAGAATAGGCTTAGGAACTAAAT
>JAQIYA010001270.1:0-13701 GCA_034699355.1 Microtritia minima | reverse complement strand
AGATTTACATAAAATTACATGTAATATTATCTAAAACCTAGTGAAGGGGTGTAACTTTATGTGCATAATATTACGCATGTTTTGGCTTATGTCGAATTTACTAAAATTCACTTAATGTTACATGTAATTTAAAGTGAGGGAATACGGTAGTATTAACCCTGAATAAACATTAACCTTCTTATCTGTTAGCTTATATAAATAATTTAAAGTGTCAATGATTAATGTCTAAAATTATTTATGACTTCCTTTGAAATTGCATCTTAAAATTAATTTTCTTCTTTAAATTGTGTAATATTAAATTTTAATCTCATATGAAAATATATTTTATGCTTAATCACCCGGAAAAATATTAACTCAAATTTTCTTAGACTAAAGACTGAATAGAAATATTTTTCAAAAGAATTTTTTATTTTGCGAGAATATAACTAAAAACTAAAACTAGAGTAATTAAATCTAGTAATTAAATGATACATACTGTAGCATTTTCTTTAATTTTAAGTGAACGCTTGTTTAAGATTTATTTTATAAATTTCAAAATTATTACTTTAACGATATTACAGTTTACAATTTACAATATGTTGTATACTGTTGTATACAAAGTATTTGTTAACATAGTGACTAACCAGACATTAAAATAATTCCTTCAACAAATATCATTTTTCTTTCTGGGGTATACACACATCTCTTATACTTAAATTTCTAGTATAAAACTGATAAAACTTCATTGTCTACAGTGTTGCAAATTTTTGTGTAAATATGTTTTATTTATTTTGGTACCTCTTTGCTATTTTATATTTTTAGGCATATTTTACTAATTTAGAAATTTTCAATTTTAAACTTTTAAAGTTAAAATTTTCTAAAAGTTTGTAAATCCTTATTTATACTCGGGGCCAGTATTAGCTAATAGCTATATTCAAACTGGACCGAGTTGGACAACACAACATTTATTTATTTTTGTTATTTTTTATTTTATTTTACATTACAAGTTTCTTATTTAGTGGAAAGGGTAACCATCTTTATTAATAGTGCCATTTACTCCTTACTTCAGAAAGAAGAGAAGAAATTTTAATAAATACATATTCGAGTTTATTAGTTTATTATTTAAATTGAACTGTATAAATATGATGAAAAAATGTGTATATAAAATAATTTAATAGTAAATAATTGTTAAAGATATATTCTAAACTATACAACTTATTTCAATATTATACTTATAATCAAAATAGTTTAATATGATTAAATCAAACCTCATTTTTTAGCAAATATAGTTCTGAAAAAGTATAAAGTATAAGTTTAAAATATATTTAAAGATAAATTTGATGTTATTATTAAAACATTTAATTGTTAGGTCAATCGCATCCCAATATCCTGACAGGCGCTACAGGACACAAGTTTGGTGTCCCTCTTAACGAAGCTCATGAAATATATAATCGCGCCAAAGCGTCAGCCCATCTTAAAATCAAAGGCATTTCATGTCATCTCGGATCGAGTATCCATCAATTGGAACCATTCATCGAAGCACGTGACAAACTTTTAGCATTGGCTGATGAGCTTAGACAAGAATCAAGGATATGGGTTGAGCACATCAATCTTGGCGGAGGCTTTGCTGCACAAATTGCCACTAATTTAGATGTTCCCGATATTCCACGATGGGTTGAAAAGTTAGCGAAACCCATAACTGAAAGAGGACTTAAAATGGTTCTCGAACCGGGACGAAGTCTTGTTGCAGATGCTGGCATTTTATTTACTAATATTGAATATATCAAACGATTTGGAGGTACTGGTTCTGGTTCTGGATCGCCGCGATCAGGTTCAGTGTCTGGAATATTTGGCTCACCAAGCAATCCAAAAATTATTGCTGTTAATAAGGCATTCGTCATCGTCGACGCGGGTTTTAATGATTTCGCGCGAACAGCTCTCTACGGACAACAGCATAAAATAATACCTGTTAACCTAAACGTTGAAAGTTTGCCAGGATTGCCATCTGAGTTCAAGTATGACATCGTCGGTCCCATTTGCGAGACTACGGATATATTTTTTCGAGATTTGATTTTAAATCAAAAATTAGAAGCCGGTTCAACACTCGCTATATTAGATGTGGGCGCTTATGGTAATCTATAGAAGTTAATCAATAGATTGCTTTTTAATCCTATAAATTATTTATAGGATCGTCGATGGCCAGCAATTACAACAGCCGCGCCCGACCCGCTGAAGTTCTCATATCAGATGGCATCGACGGCTTTCCTACATCTAATTTGATTCGACAAAGAGAGAAATACGAAGATCTTTACGTTAGAGAGAATGTTGTCCTTAATATTAATTTGAGATCTTTGAATATCGTAGAAGAATCAGAATTGCATGAAATATCAGAAAATGGCGATGAAAAATGAAAAATTGATTAAAAAATCTCAGAAATCATATGATTGGCAAACACAACAACAGTACAAATATTATTGTAGAATATATATCCAGTTAAAGATATGATTCCATTTATAAATAGCTTTTGATGCTCTTGTAATTAACAAATATTTTAAATACTCAATATTTAATTATAAAATATATAAAATATATACTTTATATATATTTACATTAAATCAAACTTAATTATAATTATGTCAAATAATAAAATCCAAATAAATAATGTTTAATCAATTTAATAATCTTAATATCACCAAAAGAAGAGTTAGACTAAAGTTTATTAATCAAAGTTATTGATTTGATTCACTTCTCAAGCTAAGTATAATTAGAATTAACGCAACAAATTTGCAAAGAATAGCGTCCAATGCTTTTGCAAATCTTAATTGTTTAACGATTACATATTTCTATCAATTATATTCGACAAACTATTGACAATATTTATCGACAAATTGAGTGTCAATCAAACATTGGCCGTATTAAGCAGTTTAGTAATCGTTACTCGTATTTAATTTGATCAGATTATTAAAGTTAATACAATTTAATGCTTTTACTACAAATGGATTTCAAAAAACTTAAATTTATTTGAATGGCTATTCTGTTGAAAATAACGCGAAACACGAGAAAATTACTTGAGTGGAGGATAACGTGTGGCAGATATTTGGATTTTTCAAAGTTTAGAATTTAATGAAATTAACAAATTATGGACGCATTTGTTCGGCTTTCATAAAGAATCGAATGTAACTTTGTTTTATAGATTAATATAGTAATCAAATCACGGAAATATTATCGAAATGGGAGCGTTCACTAACACGAAACGACCGCTTTATATCAATTTTGAAAACAATATTCTGACATCTAAATATATATTATAAATATTTAGACAAAACTGTTTTCGCCGCGATTGAAGAATGTATTGGTTAGTACTCAACAAAGCATTGTATGGCAATTAAATCGATTACATTTATTCGTACAGTTTTGACCATATTTTTGCTATAAAAACATAATTTTAGCAGTTTATTGAACACAAATGTCCGCTCTTTAGTGATTAGTAAACTCCTCAAATTCAGGAGTAAAATATTATTAATTTCAGGAAAGGAAAAAGGAATTTATTAATAAATCAAGGTTTTTCAGGAATTAAACATTTTATTACATTTAAATTTTAAAAATTATATAATTACATGTTAAGTTTTAATCAAAATTATTATATTTAATAAGCAAATATTTTTCAATGTTACATTCTAACAGATGAAATCTTCTATCAGTTAATATATCTTTAAAATGAGAAAAAATTCTTTCAACATCACAAGAAACAAGTGGTGAAAACATTGTTTTTAATCGATGATCTACTCAATTACTTTTAGAAACAAATTTTTAGGGAGAATTTTCTCCTTTATATAATCTAAATACAACCACCCCCTCGGCAGGCTCTTTATTAACAAAGGGAAAATTTTGGGATGCCACTAAAAATGGACCGATAACCATAATTCCCACCCATAATCTCTTTATTAACAAAGAAAAAAGGCTTAAACGGACACTCTATGGGCGAAAATTCTCCCCCAATTCAATTGGTGAATCTAGTTTAAGATCTGGATTTTTTATAAGCACTTATTTAATTTATTTAAACAATAATCCGACAAAAATTCTTTTACTTCATCGATTAAGGACAATAGACATTATTCAGGAATTCAAGGAAAATAGTCAAAAATTCAGGATTTCATGAGATATAAGTTAATCTTAAAATGCTTCAATTGATCTAATTTGTGCACATTTACTTCTATTTTACATTCCCGTTGATATAAATGAAAAAGGACTTTCATGAATTGGAGGAGTCTAGTGATTAGTGTGAACAGACTCGCAATCTCACAACAGCCAAGTGTTATTAAAATTATAATTATTTTATTTTCATTAAATTCATTTGATTTCATTTATTAAATATATAACTTTAAGTTATATGAGAATAGCTTTCGAAGACAACCGTCTTCCTCATCAGTTCTTTCAATACTGATCTGCTATAAGTTGGCAATAGTTGACCGCAACTTTTTAACATCTGGACAGTTAAGTCCTGCAGACATACCAAAAGTTGCGAATTACTTAATTTATTAGTTTTGCATTGGTATCAGACAAGTGTTAGTTTGAATTTTCAAGTTTGCAATACAATTGTATAAATGAAGATAAAATTCTTAGATGTTTTATTTAATAACCATTAACTTAATAGTTAATAAATTTCAATGTATTTATAATTTTCATAAATTATGTATGTATTTGTAAATTTAATTGTTTCATTTTTCAATGATAGCTATGCATGAAAAGTTGGCCAATTTTAGAATAATTCTAATTATTTCAAAGTCTATGTGTGACTAACAATACTTAACTGACTTATTCTTAACTTAAAAGTTTTTATGACTTATCGACTGTTTGTCCAACTCTTGCCCTAATAGTGACTCGCTTTGCATTTGGCGCTCAAATATGAGCCCATAGGAGAGAGCGTGACATTGAGATGTAAAGTATGTGATGATTGGCTGACAGTCGAGGCCTGACTCGCAATTGCGTGAACACACGAACAAACATTTGGTAAGCGAGCGATGAGATGGGAGTTCCGGCGTTCTTCAGATGGCTTTCCAAGAAGTATCCCTCCATTGTGGTGGAGTGCGACGCCAACGAGACGGGAGGCGACCGACACGACGCTCGTCGGGACACGCAATGGGACTATCACTTCGACAACTTGTATCTGGACATGAACGGCATAATCCATCCGTGTTCACATCCCGAACATAAGGCGCCGCCGGAGAACGAGCAGCAGATGTTTAGCGCCATATTTGAGTACATCGAGAGGATCATGAAAATAGTGAGACCCAACAAATTGCTTTACATGGCTGTGGACGGAGTGGCGCCGAGAGCTAAGATGAACCAACAAAGATCGCGACGCTTCAGAGCGTCGCAGGAGAGCTACGAGAAGGGCGTCCAAATCGATGCCATCAAACGAGAGTTGAGAGAGAAAGGCGTCCAAATTGAAGACAAGCCCAAAGAAGCGCACTTCGACTCCAACGTCATAACGCCGGGCACGCAATTCATGGTGAACTTGAGTGAAGCGCTGCGCTCGTGGATCGACCTCAAGCTCAGCGCCGACAACGTCGACGAACACGGCATTTGGCCGAAACACCTGATGGTCATTCTCAGCGACGCCTCCGTTCCCGGAGAGGGAGAGCACAAGATTATCGATTACATTCGAAAGCAAAAAGCAATGGCCGACACTTTCGACCCGAATTTGTCGCATTGTCTGTATGGCGCCGACGCCGACCTCATAATGTTGGGTTTGGCCACTCATGAGCTCAATTTCACCATTTTGAGAGAGGAGTTCATACCAAACCAGCCCAAGCCGTGCGACATTTGCGGCCAATTGGGGCACGACATGACCGAATGCATGGGCACTGAACGCGTTGAGGACGACATGCCGTTAATGCCAACCGAACCCGGATTTATATATATTCGACTTAACGTATTGCGCGAATACTTGCAAAGAGAGTGCACCTCATCTGGCATTTACTTGGATTTGGAGCGCTTTATCGACGATTTCGTCTTTCTTTGTTTTTTCGTTGGAAACGACTTTTTGCCGCATTTGCCGTCTCTTGAAATCAGGGAGAATGCAATCGATCGACTCCTATATATTTACAAGGATGTGATGGCTAAACACAAAGAATCGGAGTTTTATTTGACTCATAACGGCATCGTTAACTTGAGTCGTGTGCAACTTATTCTTCAAAGTTTAGGAGAGGTTGAGGACGAAATTTTTAAAAGTAGACAACAAAATGAAATTAGATTTAAGGAGAGAAGGAAAAAACAAAAATTAATGGAAGCTAACTTTGATTCGAAATGGATGCGACCCCAGGCTGTTGTCGCCGGACAGCGACCCAACCAATTGGATAACATTCGCAACGAAGCCTTCAAACTTCGTCATTACGCCGCTAATGTCGATAATTTGAGCGCCGCTCAAAAACTCAAATCCATGCTTAAAACTGGAGAAATTTGCAAAACAAATGACAGCAGCGATAATAGAAGTGTTGATAAAAGAAAACGTGATGACTCTGATGAAGAGCCCGAAGACTTGGTTCAGCTGTGGAACGATGGCTGGAAAGAGCGTTACTATTTGCATAAATTTGACTCCACTGGCATTTCCGATATCAGTCAATCAGTTGCGCGCGAATACATAATTGGCTTGTGTTGGGTTTTGTTGTATTATTATCAGGGATGTCCCGATTGGAAGTGGTTCTACCCCTACCATTACGCTCCGTTCGCCAGTGACTTCAAAGACATAGCTGGCGTTAAGGTGGAGTTCGATCATAAAGCTAAACCATTTCGACCATTGGAGCAGTTGATGAGTGTATTTCCTGCTGCTTCGTCTACTAATTTGCCGCCCACTTGGCGTCAATTAATGAGTGACTTGAATTCGTCAATAATTGATTTCTATCCAAATACGTTTAAGATAGACCTGAATGGGAAGAGAGCGGCGTGGATGGGAGTGGCGCTCTTGCCGTTTATCGATGAACAGAGACTGTTCAATGCGTTGACTCGAGTCTATTCCGATTTAACAGAGGATGAAGAAAAGCGAAACGCCAGAGGAAAACACCTTATATTTGTTTCGCGTTGTGATTCGAATTTTTCGCAATTCGCTAAAGAAATTGTAGACACTTCTAAGACCTCAAAAGTTCTGATAAATCCAGAATTATTTCAAGGCATTTCTGGAACTCTTAGTAAAAGTAAATTCTTTACAGACGCTTATAAGAAAGTCTATTGCGTTAAGTTTAAAGACCCCACGTTTGACAAAAACTTTATATTTCCTGCTCGTCGTTTGCCAAATGCAAAAAGTCCGCCATCTGTGCTAAAACCTGACGACATTGAAAAACTCGACAGATATTCGTGGCGACCAATGATTGGTATGAATTATTCCAAACAACGCGCTTATGTCAATGATTGTGGAATGAGAATGTTATCGAATTCAATTCCGAAACAGTATAATCAATATAACAATCATAACACTCAAAGCAATTATGGAAATGCCAACTCTCGCCCGCAACAGCGATACCAACCTTATTATGGGCCGCAAACAAATAACACTCAATCGAGGCCAAGTGCGGGCGGCTCTGGATATCAAAGTTATAACTCTAATTATAACGATTACAAGAGCAACGATTGGCAGAACAGCCAGAAAAATGATTATTATTCACGTCAACAGAGTTTTCAGTCTCAGTCGCAATATGGCAACACATATCAGTCCCAACAAAGATATGACAATCAATCACAACGACGACATACCAATCCATCGCAATCTAGTTATCAGATACAGTCTCAACAAAATTATTACAGTAGACCTGAACAAGGATTTTCACAACAATTGCATCGCTTTCAAGGCCCCCATAGAAACCAAAATCAATACGAGTCGCGTTCAAATCAACCCAATTATAACCGAAATTCAAGGGGAAATTTTTAAATATTTTTTAAATATTGTCTTAATAGTTATAATTGTTTTCGTTTTAATTTAATTATACTATTAATTCTTATAATCATGAATAAAATCGATGATAACTTAACTCAAATAGATTTGATTTTTATAGTTTACTAAATAAGAAAATAATTTGAAATTTACATTATATTAAATTATGACTTTCAATGCAAAAAGTAGATTATATTAAATAGATTAAATAGCTTATGTTTCACGTAAGCAAACATGTTAATGACTATTTCTACATTATAATGCATTTGATTGCTAAAAATTATCTCTTATTAACAGTTTCATCTGAATAAGCAAATATTAATATTTATTTAACCTATTGGGTAATAACAATCTTTATTATCGATGTGTATAACTTTTAATAAAAAGATGAACATTTTTTTCAGTGACTTTATTTTTATTGAACCTTTATTGAGACTGAATATCTGGTTTATTTTTTGAATTTTTGAATTTTTATTATGCATTTGATACTCGATTATAGCAACTGTTAAGAAAAGTTGTTGCTATAATCGAGTTTTGCTATAATTGAATTCAAAAAGAAATTTTCAATTAAAGTTCTATTTGTCAAAGTAAATCGAATAGTAAATCAATTATTAAATATATTAAAATATTTCATTAATTCAAGAAAGTTTCACATGATTTTTGACTAAAATTTACATCACTATTGTAAACATTTATAACATAATATAAGTAATGTTAACATTATGTTTGGTTATTAATTATTATAATACAAATGAGCAGTCATTTGTATGACTCTTGCCTACAGATGGCGTCAGATTTCGTCCACAGATATACAGTTGTACTTCTCACTGCATTATTGTCGTCATTATTGAATGTAAGTATTGGTTTATTTAATATTGAATTGAGTTTGAAATGCAGTGAACGTGACATTAAGTTAGATATTATCGATAATGTCTACCGCTTTACTGCAATCCATTGATTCAAACCATTCAAGTGATGACGAACAGCACACTCTCAGCATTAACACTGATTACGCGCACAAGTATAACAATTGGAGGCGAAGAGAGGAGTTGCAGAAGTTGAAGGACAAGTATGGCAACCATTTGGATGTGTTGGAGGACAGCGACGACCACTTCGACAACAGCGACACTCACAGCGAGACCGACAGCCAGACCAGTGACCACAACGAAGAGCACATGTTTGACCACACTTTCTTTAAAGTGTATTCCGCTCTTAAAAGTAAACACCAATCAATTTATGACAACAACATTCGCTTTTTTGACGACCAAAACGAAGAGATGGACAAAAGTGAGACATTGGACGCAAACCACGACACGAGTCAATCGCAAACTCAACCGAAATTAACTTTAAAAGATTATCATAAAAAGTTGATAATCGAAAAGAAAGGAATCACCGATGAAGACAACGCTCATAACAATTATTTAGAAAATAAATCTAAACTAAAAGGTTATTACGAAGAGTTAAACGATATTCGCAACGAATTTAAAGAAGTCCTTAATTCTGATGACAGCGAAAGCGAAGAACTGGTGAGAGAGAAGGTTAAGCCATCTGACGATGCGTTGCACTCGACAAACATTTTACGCAAATCTGATGACAAGGATTTGAACTTTTTAAGTAATTATTGGGAAAATGATTCGAAATTAGATGAATGCGAGAAATTTTTAAAAGATTATATTTTAAACAAAAGATATTCTCAACAAAACCAAGTTTCGTATTCCAAACTTAATTTTGATGAACTCAATGACACAAATGAAGATATCATTGATAATAATTATGATGAAAAAGATGTTAAGAATAATGATATAGAGGTTAATAAGTTTCACTTCGAAGAACCAGATTCTAATATCATAAAACGTTATCCACGATCGATGAATTCAATTCGCGATTTGACAGCAAAAGATAATCGAAGCGTAAAGAGAACGCAATTAAGAGAGAGAAAAAAAATAGAAAAAGACAAACAATTGAAACATTTGAGAAAATTAAAATACGAAGAAATGAAAGATAAATTAAAAACTTTGCGTGAAATTAGTGGCAATGAAAAAATTGATATTAACGATCAGAATCTTAATATTTTATTAGATGATCAAAACGATTTCGATCCTTCCAAATACGACCAGACTATGAGTTCTCTGTTTAATGAGACCTATTATCAAAACGACTTAATCGAAAAGAGACCTAAATTTGAATTTGTGAATGGCGTCGACGATCGCGAGTTAGAAGATTATGCTATTGATTCCAATGTGAGCCTATTTTTAATTTATTTTATATTTTATCTATTTTACTAACATTATTGTAAGGACGTATAAGTTGTTAGAAGTAATAAGTTTGAAATTTTTAGTCGGACGGAGTGATCTAAATAGATAAAGAAATATTGTTTAAACTGTTGATTGCATTTACGTACTCCTAAAGCAAATGTTTCTTTTATTATTACAAGATCTAAATGCGATTCTAATGGATAATATTGATTTGAAATGTAAACTTACAGTGCAAACATTTTCGTAATTTTTTCTACCATTTCTCCAAATAACTTAAAATTATTTATTAAGATTTATAACATTTTTAAATTTTTTTAAATCGTCTTTTAACACTAAAAAAATAGATTAACTAACTTAATAATCCATTATTTAATATGAAAATAATCATTCTTTTAAAATTTGTTTAAATAATTGTTTATTTAATTTTAGATTAGTAACGATCATTTAAAGAGTAAACAACAGCTAAATAAGCTCAAAAGGAAAAAGAATAAACAAAACTCTCAATTTGGAGTTGGTTTTTATGAAGATCTGATCGGAGATCTGCCAACAAGATATAAATATCGAGTAGTAGAGCCAAATGATTTTGGTCTAACAGATGAAGAGATAATGTTGGCCGACGAGAGAGAACTCAATAAATGGTGTTCTATTAAAAAAATGTCTCAATATAGAAATTCTGATGAAGAAAAGTATGATTTAAAGGCTTACTCTAATAAAGGTTCAAACTTAACATTAAAAATGAAAATACTGAAAAGTTTATATCAAATTGAAGATAATAAGTTGATAGCGACTAATAAAAAGAGAAAACGCCGACATCGGAAGCCTATATTTAAAGTGGAAACTATTGATTCTAATATCAATGTTAAAGATGAAGTAAAAAACTCATCGCAATCGAATGACACAAATTCTTGTAAAAAAGCCAAAAGTCGTAATCGTAAGCGCAAACCAAAGACTCAGTCATCGAATACTAGCATTTCTTTGGAACGGTTAAAGGCTTATGGCTTAAGCAATAGAGAAATTAAAAAGTTAAATGTTAGTGGTTAACAATATTTTCAAATGTTTTTAATTGTACCATACTTTTGAATCATTTTTAAATAAAAATTAAACATAAGCATTATATCGTGATAATTTCTACATTTATACAAAGTTTTTTTCGGGCATTATAAATAAAAATTGTGAGTTTAAATGAATGCATCTATTCATATGATTTATTTCTGTAAACAATTACTAAACCTTATATTAAGTTATTACAATACTGTGTAATTTTGTTTTATCTTTAGAGTAAAATAACTAAGTAAAAGTAAAATATTATAACTAAACTTATTATAAATTTATAAAAAAAATCAAATTATTATTGAGATAAAACATTTAAGCAATACTATAGTTTGATCAGATAAATGACAGATTATGATCTCCATTCTTGATTTAATGTTATATTATTTAAATGCTCATTTGTAACAAATGCCGGATTGATTAGACCGCCATTATGTTGAATCGGAATGGAAACAACATTATTTGCATTAAAGCACGTTTCATTGATTATTGCAATTGAATTTGTTGAATAGTTTTGGTTTATGCTTGTATTTAATTCCTCATTTTGGCGCCAATTTTTAGTTGGCTTAAATCCAGATAATATACTTTCAAACACATTTGAAGATTTAAAGCTGGAGACGATGTGATGAATCGCTCCGAGAGGTATTACAATAATTGGTACGAGAGCTAACACCCAACCAATCGAAGAGGCCCAATGAGGGTATTCATACTTGCCATATGTGATCGCTTTCTCGTCATCAATAAGTCCCGACACATCTTTATAAAGTATAATAGCGATCACAATGGGAGCGATCGTACTTATCATGACAACGACGTGCGCCTTTAACAGTAACGACGGCTTCCAACCAGTCATCGCACGAAGATCTGTCATGAATCGTCCAATTCCTAGCAATGTTAGCAATTTAATTATATAGATAATGATAATATTGATATTTAATTACCATAAATATAAGCAACAATAAATATTTCAAGCAAACCAATAACTAAATAGGGAATTCCTGCGGCATAAGTGTCCATCAAATGCAACACATATATTCCAGCATTCGAACAAAGAGGTATACCACATATAAACCAAATTACAGCAGTTATGCTCACTATCAATGGTTTGTTCAGTTTTGCATTCACTTTATTTTTCCTCTAGAATTTAATCAAATTAAATCACAATTAAATTATAATAAGTGTTAATTGAATTTATTATTAGAATCTTAATAATGAGTGTATTAAAAATATATTTTATATAAATTTTGTAAAAATTTTTATATTTATGTTTAAAATTTATAAATTGGTTTGCAAATATTATTAATAATATAAGAATACTAATTATAATACTATATCGTTTTTGATATTATGAAAATAAAATTCTATCCTATCCTATATAAAAAATTCTTATAATCTATAATACTTTAGCATAAAAAATGTAATCATCTGATATGATAATTAAGATCCCATAACAATAGCTGAGTTTGACTTTACAAATTATCTCACATCCATCTATCTGTCTGTCTATCTGTATTCTCTCCATTGATAAAGCAAAGTGATCTAACAATGTTTATTTCAACAATAAACCTACAGTTGTCAGAGTTATGTGGTTTCTACTAATTTGGTTCTCATGTGTTCAATATTTGTCAGAATAATCTAATTATTTATTTTCATTATAATCGTTATAAATTTCAGCAAAATATTGAATTGAGTGAACTACCATTATCTGAATTAATAAATAAAGGATAAAATACAGTTTTTCCCATTTTTGGCAATGTTTTCTATTTTTGCGCAACAATTATTTACCGAAATTCTATACAAGTAATGCTCAAAAATTTCGAATTTAATCAAATTTCGATTTAGTCAAGAATTTTTTATTGCAAAAATGAATTGTCTAAATCGACAACAACTTTAACTTTAACTTTAATATATATTATATATATATTATAAAATCAATTTCAGTCAATTTCATTGGACACACATTATACTAAAACATTTCTAATATAAACTTACAACGATGTCAAATATAAAAGTAATGACAGTCTCAACCATTGCAAATTGAGAGTCGATTCCCAACAGGAAAAGCATAGCAAAGAATAGCATACTCCAGATAATAGACAAAGGCATTTGTGATAGTCCTCCGGGAATAACTATAAAAGCCAATCCTGTAATGAAAATAAACTTATATTAATTTGGATTCACTCTATTATTTTAGTTAAACATCCATCCATATCCATATTACTCTATAATTTAAGTAAGCAATTTAGGGGCGGAGCCAAACAGTGACAAATGTCAATCATTTAAACTATTAACATATTTTTAGGATTGTGAAGTCATAAATAGGCACCACTAAGTCTTGACCACAGCTATGATACACTTACTTACTTTGTACAGACGCTATTAATTAAAATCAATTCAAAAGATTAGTGACAAAGCCCTCTGGCTATGTATTGATGTGCTATACTTTCGTTACTTACAATACTATGCTATACTATTGATATACAAAATTTT
>JAQIYA010001269.1:0-13708 GCA_034699355.1 Microtritia minima | reverse complement strand
GCCTAAATCCGAATTTTTTAACATTAGAACAATAGAGATTCAATTTGGGCAAAATTTTCTGTTGCCTAAATCCGAGATTTGCATAAATCCGGGATAAGCCTAAACCGAGTACTAACTGTATTGAATATTTACTGACTCGTGAGTGTGCTGTATATTTCGGTTTTCTCATATCGAATAATTTCAAAAGCCATATATAGTGTACTCAGTTTTATCTGTTGTGTTATCAATAAAATAGATTTTTTTTATTAAAATATCGGAAACTTCAATCTATCTATACTTAGAAATATCATGCTTCGAGATTAAGTTGAAAAGATGCGCTTCAAAAAACGGCACTGCATTGAGACATATAAGTTTGGATCGACAAAGAAATAGCTGAACCATCCTCTTTGTAACCGGAGTCAAGACATTTATCAATAAAATGATTTCATTGAATAAATTAAATTCAAGTTTTACTGTAGAATGTAGTTTAGAATGATTAATGGAAAGAAACTGAAAGATTGTTAAGTATATATTGATTTAGTATTTAGAAATGTTATCACAAATTTATCAATTTTGACTCAAAACTATTATTACTAAATATATCAAACTGTGGATTTATGACATCAAATCAATCATCGTCTATGATTTGATGACATCAAATATCAAATATAGCAGTTTGTTTTGTGTAAACTTTTAAATTTCTTTAAAAATTAAATCAACTATTGCTTCGAAATCAATTTAACTCAAAATAACTTCGAACTGATAAAAATCGTTAAACTTTAAATGCAGTTTATGCTCGACATTATTGCATTTATAAAATATGCACAAAAAAATATATTAGTTTAATATTTTTTTAAGGTTATAAACATGTGAAGTTTTTCGCATAAATAAAATGCTCTTGAAATTAATAACACTGCGCTGAAATTAAAAATTGAAAGGAGCGAAGTATCCAACTGTAACGAATTGTTGTCATATTGCAATAACACGATAATCATACCAATTATAACTTACTTTTAAAATATTATACGCCGACTTAAACCTGAAGAAGTAATCTTCACCACACCATCATATCAATTATGAATTACGTTTTTTATTAGCCTCTGATTTTGCCCATTTTAGAGTTAATGTGCACAACTGTAAAAAGTGCGTCTTAAATACAGAAAATAAATCTATTTTGTAAAATCAATTCGTGACTGCTATATATTGTCGCAAAATGATCATAAAGTTTTTTATAAGCAATTCCATTTGAGTTAACTATGTTTTAATGCTCATTATTTTCTTATTGAGATCATTTAAGATTTAGTAAATAATCATTTTCAAAATGACATAATATTTGCACATTAATTTTGTTAAAGCAGGTAAAAATTGAAACAAAATAAAAGACGTATTTACTAATAATGTCTAAATCTACCTCACCCTGGAATCAAATTCAGTACTTAATTATTTATATATTTGTAAGAAATGTTCACAATTTTTACTAACAGTGTAAGTATTTTAGACTATAATTCGCATAAACTCTGTTATAATATTAATAATTGATAAGCATATGAAAATCATTTATTCTAGCATTACTTATTGATGCTATACATTATTATTTCTCCAAATCTTTTGCTGCAATTTTTATTTAACTAGTTATGCGATCAGCTAAGTATGAAGCTTTAAAAAATAAGTTACAGCTTAGAACGTTGATAAGGCAATGCATATTAAGTTTGTCATTGATTAATCTGTTGCCGAAAGAGCGTGGTATCCAAACTGCTAACTGAGTGGTGCGCTAATCCTGGGAGAGAAACACTGTCATAATGACATATTCGTCGTGCTTTTATTCAACATTTTATTATCATAAATTTTACAACACTGAAAAAACATTACGAATAAATAAAGTGCAGTACACGAAATAAATACTGGAAATTATGTATGCGATTACTATGCGTCTCACAGCGAAATCAATGAAATGAATGAAATGAATGAACGCGCAAATGAGAACAACCCTAAAACAGTAAGGTATGAGGTGTAAGGTATGAGCGACGAGAACCGCGCGAATGGCTTTAGCGAATCACAGCATTTCAGTCCTGAACGCGAATTTGGGAATCGTGGAGGGGTTCGAACTGCCGCTGCCGTTGGTGTGCAACGTCTCGGTGACCGTGTGCAGCGTGATGTTGCCGTTGCCGTTGTAGCGGACCCGCATGTCGGTGGCGCACGCCTCGGACGCGCAGCTATATCTGGCGGCGCCGTGATATCGCTGCTCTTGAAATCGTTTGCTCTCCTCGTCGCGCAAACACGTGCAACAAAACACTTTCTTGAAGCCTTGACGAAACCTATAAATTTTAATAAACAATAAATTTTCATTATTATTGTAAACATTGCTCATATCTAAGTATTAATGTCGAACTCAATTAACTTCTTTTAAAATAAAATTCTTTTCGTCACACTTTTCTTTATTATGATAGGAATGGGTCGATATAAGTATTGAATACGGGAGAAAATATACTCCTTTCAAATAGACTCGCTAGAGATCAATATTGTTTTATATTTAACTTACTACTCATTTGAGTTTCTTTTCGAGTTACTTAAAAGCTCCAAAGAAAAACTATTAATGCATTTATCCATTATTGTTTGCGCGAAACAGTATTTTTTGGATATTTTTTTGTGATTTATGAATAGTTTGTATTTTAACTTTCGATTATTAAACTCGATAAAATGGGTTGAGTGCAGAATTAATACTGTGTACTATTAAAAATGAAGTTTTCTAAAAATAACTTTTTTATAATAAAAATGTTAATTTAGTTTTTTATGAAAATTATTATCGCAAATTAATATTTATTTGAGAGCGAAACTTTTTTAGTCAAGATTATATGAATAGACGAATTTAATATCTTTAATTATTTACCTGGAATTCATCCAACAATAAATAAATGGATTATAAATGCTATTTGACATCGCCAACCAATAAATTGACAAATAAACATGTTGAACATAATACGAACTAATAATTTCAGGATAATGTGATAGTAGAAGAAAATAAACATGATATGGAGCCCAACACACCTAAAATAAAGTATTAATAATACTTGTTATGAAAAATATTAATTACAACAAAATATAATAAAAATAGTTCTTTATTTTGAAAACTTGTTTCAAAAACAAACGTCATTACAAATAATTAGTAATCATTATCAAAACTATTTTAGTTTACAATGTCGTAAATGTTTGGGTAAATTATTAAAAAGTTTTTATTTACAACTTATATGTAAATTATTGGACGTTTGCAATTAATACCACTTCTTGTAGTGGAATAGAAGTTTAATTCATTTGACCACTTATTTTTTACAGTAAAAGAATTAGAACGCAGCTTAAAAATAAATTTAAAAATTTGAATTTTACGTCTTTTTTAACGAAAAAATATTTTAAATATTTGATATTAACTCTTAATAATTCAGTAAAGATGAATGAGAAAATTTTTCCCATATTGTTAAAAGAATAATATTCATCAAGTTATTAGAAAAAAGTAATACAGGATTTTCATAAGGAATAATTAATCTATTTAATTACACTATCAAAGTGACCAGACGTCCAGTTTTAGTCTGAAAATATTATTGTCTAGTTATATATCGAGATATAAAAATTTGACTCAAAATGTACAGTTTTAACTTTTAAAATTTAATAGTTAATCCATTCAATATATTAGAGTTCTAAATATAAAAAAAGTGTACCAAAATTGGTACTATTTATCTTCCTTTCATCTCTAGGGAGGGGGGCGTTAACATCTGAATTTAATAAGAAAGAAATTTCTACTTAAATGAAATTTAAAATAATTTACAAATTTTATAATATATACTCTAAATCGCAGAAAAATAGTTAAAATAAATTGATGATTGTTAATATTGATTAAAAAACAAGTTCAAGCAAAGAATTTTAAAAGAAAAAAGTAGTGATAAATAATTAGATATTTTGCTTTCTGTAAAATAAGTCAAAGTCACTATTATATTGCGAAATAGTATGCCTCTGATAAAAATAGCAGTATTTAATAATACTTGAAAATTATACAATACTGTATTTATGAGTGATCGTAAGTAGAGATAGTGAATATTTTATTTTAAGCCCAACATTATCTCAAAATTCTATTAACAGAATAAATTGCAAGACAACTATTAAGCGGCTTTACTAAGTATATCGTAAGTTGATGTTATAGATGTTGAGGATGTTGTACATGCTTTGCCATTGGTTTTTAGTTTAAATTTTAATGACAGGCACATCACTCATTACGATAGAGTTAATTTATTGATAGCTGTTATTAAGTTAATTCTTAATGAGTTTATTTAACAGCTTATTTTCATGAATTATTTTTAATTTTTTGTTTGTTCTTATTGTTAATTTGAAACCTATATAATAAAATATAAATAATTCTCACCCCAAAAATAGCAACGACCATCATCATCATCTTTACTATCTGTAATTAATGAGTACGAACAAATTTATATAATTTTTAAACTAATTTTTTAAAAATTTTTAAATATACCTTTCTTTTTGATTTAATGCTTTCCATCTGTAATAATAATAAGAATAAAAATACAGAATTAAAATGAGTGATACTTTCACCGGTAATTACATAATTATGGACAAACCTGTTTAGCTGTTACTTCGCCGATGCTTTGACTGCCCCAAAGTTCTTTACCGACACGAAAATATGTATAAATCATAGAACATATTGGAAGCATATATGTTACCAAAAGAATGACTACATTGTATCTATAAAAAAAATTTGCACAATATATCATATATAAATAGAATCATCTATTATTCTTATTTGAAAAATAAAATGAGGAATGATTTCAATCTTATTGAAAAAAAAGTTGAGAGTAATTTATTTTTCTGTAATATAATAGGCATTTATGTTACAAGTAATTCAAAATCCAATTTATTATTAAATTATTTTGTTTGAAAGCGGTGTCGTATTAAATTTTAAGATTAAATAAAAATTTGTATTATCTCTTGTATTTTTTTTATAATATTCAATTACGCGACTTAGTTTGGATTTAAATTTAAATTTACGAAACAATTTTTTGTTACCAAATATCTTATATTTTTTTTATTAAAGAGAATTAGAGAAACATTTTACATTATTAAATTTTTTTTAAAAATAAAAAAGTCATGTCAGGTAATTGCTAAATTAATTTACATTAAAATATTAAATGCAAAATTTTAGTTTTTAATTTTATTTTAGTTTTAAATAATTTTTTATAATTATAATATTAATAATAATAATGTGTTATAAAAATAAAAATTCTTCATTAATTCTATTTTCGCATAAAGAACTAATTTTAAAATAAAACCGCTATAGTAAACAACAAAATACAGTAAAATTCTTATTAAAAATAATAAGATTTAAAAATTTAATTAACTTAAAATTTTATATTCTTAAATATTTATAATAGAGAGTAGAATTTTTTGGTAATCTGATTGTTCATAGTATCGTATAAACCAAGTTAGCTTATAAAAACAAATCCCATTTCTGCAAATTAATATTAATTCTTTTAATTTTATTTGGCTTTCCTTAATAATTTAAAAAAGGGTATAAAACAAATAATTGTTTACTCTTAGTCTAAGTGCTCTGTGTAAAATATTTTAGGTGTTTTGCATCAAATAATAAAAAAATTCACTTATACTTAATTATATGAGTTATACACATTTTATGTGATTTAAAAAAGTGTGCTGAAGTGAATCTTAAAAGGATATAAGTTAGAAAATAGCTTTAAGCTAATTCTTTACTTTACAAAAATCTGATTGTATTGCTAGAAAAATTTCGATAACTAGAAGAGTAGGTGTTGTTTGTTCAATTTTTGTGATATATAATCAATAATTCAACCAATAATCAATATTTTTACTTTAAATTACTTTTATTAATTTAAAGACTATAAAAATGAATATAAATAAATAATACTGTGGGTAAAACTTACAGGTACTCCATGAATGACTTAGTGGTGGGGCCGTCAGGCCATTCCATTAAGCAAATTACTATTAGAATAAATACAAAATTTTATAAAAATTTTTGTTTGCAAAAGTTAAAACTTACATATAATAATTAATATTACGCTCTTTGCATGGAAATCCGTTTTCAAAGTTTTCAAAGTAAAAGGTCTTTATTCAAAATATACATCAAAATATATTTTATAAATTAGAAATATATTAAATTATTAATTAAAAATTGTAAGAATTAATCGCTAGACTTTGAGATTCTATTACAAATTTAATTTTGTTATTCATTCTAATGGGTTACTATTCGATTTTTATTTCAAAATATTTTTAATAATTCTCTCCTAATCAGCGCCAAATTTATTTTTACAAATTAAAAAGAACTTTTTCGACTAAATACGAGTTTTGATTACACATTAAATTTCAAATTTTATATTCAGTTTTTACTAATTTGCATTTGAAACTGTTAGACGGCCTCTAAATATTTTATCATTTGCTTATAAACCATTATTTTTTTATTAATTATGTCTCAAACAGTCTAATAAGAAATTCTAGTCTTAGGACTTTTTTTTATCCCACTTTGGAATAAAATAAATATCTTTTCCTTATTTTGCATCTAAAATCCATTCATTAATCGTGAAAATATTTAAAATTGAATAAAACAATATGAAAACGGATTTCAATGAAAAGAGCGTAATAACGTTAACATAACGTTATATTAAAATAAACATTTATTTTTATCTATAAAAATTAAATCTATTTTCATAATTAATTTTTTTACAAATAGATAAGTTTTATCAAATGCATAGTCATTAAAATAAATATCATTTATGAATAAATGTCTTGCCTCTGGAATCTCCATTTGCGAAAACCTCGCGATCAGTAGTAGAAAATATAATATTAGGCAATGAGAGTAAACTACTGGCGATCCAAATGCAGACCGTTATGTTGAGCGTAGTGGTGCGTGACATTCGCGGCCGAAGCGGATGCACAATAGCTAAATATCTATATTCAAACAAGTATTTACTTTTAATATCAAAGCAGCAAACGTGACAATTTTAGTGCTGTATAAAAAATTTACTTCGTGTAAAATGATTTTATTTTATTTTTGTTTTAAATTAAATGTAAAAATTCAGTGTAAAATATTTTTAATATATAAATAGATCGCTGTTTAAATTCGAGTTGAGGAGAATAATGATCGCTGAATATCAACCAAAAAAATGTATTTGAATGTAGGAGTAATAAATGTAAATTGCGTAATACTCGTCATTATGGCTCTCAATTCGTGCTATTCTTGCCTGCAGTTTGTGATGGAAAACTGCGAAATATACAGAGCTATATAATTAGAATTTCTGGTAATCATTTTGATGCTAAATTGGATTTATGCTCTGCTACTTGTTTTCATGCATTTCGCGTCTAATCTCTGATCCCGAGAATATCACTTCGAAACTCACACATTCATCAGTTCCTAACATACGTCATAATTCACATGAATATTATAGGATTGCAATCGAGAAATGCGTTGGAGTTAACTCTATGTCTTCTGGTTTGATATAAGTTAATAATAAATACTCTCAACAAATACGTGAGACGTATTGATAAATATCTTTAATAATTTTCTGCCATATAAATTATTTCGCACCAAATATAATAATATTAGTGTTGGACAATCATTTTATAGAATTTAGTTTAACATTTCCAGCATTAATACTCTGAGTGTAAATTATTATTATTAGAGTATACGTGAATTTTTTAAAATTGCTAAAAAATATTTAATTAAAATTTATTGTAGTACTGTTATTAATTTTAATTACAAAAGATCTCATGACATGCATGCATATATTCATTTTATTATGATTACTTATTTCATGAATAATTTAATTTTAAAATAGAGTGCTTAAGCGTAAATTCTATATATTATAAAAGCTTAGAATCCCAAGAATCAAATATGCTTATTAAAAAAATAAAAATACAATCCTATACAATGGTTAATGTTGGGTAACAAATATAAAGCTCAATATAAAAAATAAATGATAATTTATTTTTATATAATTTTATGAGTATATTTTAATAAAGATATTTTATGAGTAAAATAAAACTTTAAAAGTTAACTTAAAAAAAAGTATTTTGACAGTCATTTATTTTTTTTCTATTAAAGTGAGGAAAAGGTCAAGATTTATATCACATCAGATAATAAATTCTTCCTAAAATCCATTTAAATTTATAATAAGTTTATTACTATAGCCAACATGGTCTCCAGTAAGGAATGACTCTACAGTACTTTAATTTTATAATTTACCAAATTTTAGCTTTCCAGACAAAAATACATAAGGTTTTAAATTCCTAATCATTAGGCTTCAACTATTATCGTTTAAATATAAAAATTAATATTTTATTTGTTTTTATTTAAGTAAAACATGCATAAATAAAAATAAAGATAATGGTAGAGAGAGTTTTCATATATGTCTATAACAGCGTTTTGAGCTTTGTTTTAAGATTTTTGTGTTTAATTTGAAATTTAAAACCAAATAATTTGCCATTATTAATAATTTATATTTTTAACAATACTTTACACTGTACTCCATTCAAAACATAACAGGCTTGGATACAAAAATTTAACTTAAGTATTAACTTAAGTGCACACAGGAAATATTCACATTTATCAACTTATAATACTAACCACGCTAAAAAACTTAACGAGAAAAATATTTATCAGGTTGTAAAATTTTAATTTTTTTAAAAAGACATTTTGAAAATAAAATTATTCGCTTGCATTCTAAACAATACTGTACCTTAACTAAAGACTACCAGCTTTATGTGTTTAAGTTACTATAATTACAGTTAATTGGCTAATATTTAATGTTTATGTAATTTTTGTGCCATATTATGAAGTAAAATAGAAAATTTGCAAACATTAATACTTGAAGCTTAATTCAACATTAATACTTCCGTTTACGATTAATGATTGAATCATAAAAAATTTCTGGTTATTTTGTTTTTTAAAGCTTTTATTAAAAAAAATATTGATGTTGTCGTTCACAAATAAACTTATTTATAAACCAGATTTCTTTTCGCCTTCATTTGATGTAAACAATTTAAGAACTGTAAATTGTAAACTGACTGTAAAAATAAACTGTGTACTGTTTTTAACATTATTAAAAACATTATTTGAAATTATAGCATATACAGTGTTACCTTTATATATTGGGTTACTCACAAACAGATAGCCTAATGACTTATTTTAGAAAACTTTTTAGCGTCCAATGTCTTTGAGAAAGCATTACTTTTATCACCAATTAATATCTTATTTAGTTTTATTCACATTTAAATTAAATTATTGAATCTAATAATTAATAACAAAGAAGAAAATTCGGCTTTATTTTTTGTTTTCAATATACTCTAAATCGCTATGAAAATTGTTAAATTTGCAAATAATGGTCGCTCTAAACGTTTACAATAACGTTTACAATCTCCGTTTACTAAGTAGCTTAACATATAAAGTTCACGCTTTATAATAAATCTGTATATTTTATTTTTCTCTGAATACTGTCTATTTAATAATTATATTTTAAATTAACTTAAACTAATATGAGACCAATCAAATAATAGAACCAATTAAGAATTATTTTGCATATTCAAGCTTAAAGTTTGCATAATTTTTAAACTTCTTTAAATCAAATTAACTATTGACTTCACTTTTAATTCAAATATTTAAAGAAACTCTTTTAGCAAACATTTCTTATTATAAGACATTCTTTTAATTGTTTAATCGAAATAATTCTCTTTTACAAATAAGCAAATCTCTGAAGTATAAGATTGAAATTTCTAATCTCCAGATATAATATACAGTTTATATATAATATACAGTTTGTCTCTAAAGTCGCTTTATATGTAAATGCTATGCAATAATTAAGAAATTGTTAATATGCGTGTAATTTGTTAATAATGAACAGTTAAATCATACACAGTTTTTGGACATTACTAGCTATAAGACGATTAAAGTAGCGCTTTAACAATTTATTGCTTCAAAGTTTTAATCAGTCACACATCTGGAAAGAGTGACCAAATATAACAAACATTTTCCACATTCGAAAAATGTCACAACAGATCAGTTGTGCCCGAAACTGGTTAGTAGAAAGAGTTTTGCCTTTTCGATACATCTTTCAATTATTCTCAAATTATTTTCAAAATATAAAACTTCTGCCAATAAATTCAAATAAAATAAGTATCAAAAATTAATAATTAACAGTATGGTATAAATATAAAATATACCTAAAAAATATATATTTATAATTATATGGTTTTGATTAATTTGTTATATGCATGTAAAATCTACATAATGATCCATAGATCTTCAATTTTAGTGTGCATATATATAATATTATGTAAAATATAGAAATTTAAGTTAAAATCTTAAATTTGTGCCCAAATTAATGGAAAGTTTTGCAAAATTAAAAAAAATTGTGTTTAAAAGTTGTATTTCGTGACGTCATTAATGAGTCTGCTTTGAACTCACGTGTTTGAGTAAAACACAGGACTGGAGTCGAGACACACGTTGAGTGCGGACGTGTATTAATAATAATAATAATTAATTATTAAGCTCTCAATAAAAAAGAATTGCTTTTAATTAATATCAAGTGTGGACTCTTTTTCTTCTAATTATCATTTAAGACAAGCACTACACCTTCATTTTAATCATCACTGACCGACTCAGCGGACCTCGAGTTGAAGACAAAACGCTCAACACTTGCCCGACGAGTGGTTGCACTCCTAACAGAATTCTAATACGACTCAAATATATACTTGATTTAATTAATTAATTTATCAACTTTTTATTAACAAATTGAGCGATTATTAAAAATTGCTTAATTGTTGTCATTAAAGAAATTTACATATAAAGAAAGGAAACATAAAGAAGGCCTAATTTCAAGTGCATTTTATTTATTTATTTATAGTTTAAAATAAATTACGATATATTATAAACGAAAATTAATTTACATCAATAATAAAGCTCACATACATTCAAGTTTTGATATTCAATTGTAAAATTTATATTATATGGCGGTTAAGCATAAATTGCTCGAAATTTATTATAAATTTCTATTAACTAACAGTTAGTTAAATAACAGTTTAAATGTATGAATGAATTGATGTCAATAGTAATACTATTATTGTTATGTTAAAATGTTAAATAATAACTTATCTTTTAGTTTATATTTACTTATATAATTGAAAAAGTACATGAAATATCTATGCCTGAAGATAAAAGAAAATTAATTAGAGGAAAGGCATGGCAGTGAGAGGTATAAAAGAAAAGAAACGCAAGTAATTTAAATGACAAATTTATATAAACATCATTATTATTTTATATTTTAATAAATATAAAATAATTAAAATAACTATTATTTTCGCCACTTTTAACAAACGGTCTTTTAAGTGTTTTATTCTCGAAGCACCTCTCTATTCCATCTCATTTGTCTCACAGGACATGATTATGAATTCATCGATATATACATGTATTTGTGAACTCATTTGTGTTTTATTCTCTCCCTTTTGTTCACTTATTATTAAGTGTTATTTTATAAAGCTTACGATAGCATAAAAAGGTGGAAATTATTATTTCGAGTTCGCTTAATATTAATTGTGTTTATATTAATTCAAGCTTAATTTTAAAGAATCAAAAACTATATAATAATGTAACTTATATAACTATATACTATACTTGTATATGCAACTAAATATATGTAACTATATATCTAAGAAAGATAATAAAATTCATTAATTGGTTCTTATAAGTTATATTACTTTAGTTATGTTTAGTATAATAATTCTGAAATTTTTTAGATTGGATTTTGATTGTTTTACTATATTCTCAATGTATGAATAAAATGATTCAACAAAATCAAACAAAATGTTTTAATATTTATATTAATTTATAATAAATCATATTAAAATAAATGAATCTTTTTGTACAAATTAAAATATGTTTGACTAAATAAAAATTCTCACTTTATATGAAGATAATTTTATATCTAAACAAAAAATCCATAGCAACTATAACAATGTCAATATTATTACTAGGAATATAACAATAAATAACAGAAACAAATGCGAAGTATTAAATATAAATAGTAAAGAGTGATTGAAAAGTAAAACAAATTTTTACAAATATTGCCTGTAAATATTGAAGAAGGAATATATTGTTGAAACTTTTGGAAATAATTATTAAATAAATATGTCTTAAGTTTATGTATTTTCATGTTATTTACTAATTATAAAATTTGTGCTCTTTTAATTTTATTTGTAAAAAATGAAAAGTTGTTTTATTTTCTAACCATGCTTTACATATATGCAACATTAGTTATTTTATACAATATCTCAGTTACTCTATTAAATTGCATGTTTATTGTTCTTCTCAAATATTTTTATTCTTGAAAAACTTTAGAAAATAGTTTGATCAATGCATATACAGGTTTAATTTTATTTCAAAAATAATTACAAAACTAAATTAACTTCGAACACAAATATATACAAAGTTATTTAGCATTACATCTTTTCTGTAAATGGTTAACAAAGACAATATCTATCAAACAATAGACTGTCTCTTTATCGATAGGCTGTGAGTTCAAAGGTTTTACTCGTTGTCATAGTTTGAGCCGATTTGGTTTTATTGTGCGAGAGTATGGGTGTGTCTGATAGGACATGCACTGCACTAGTGTTGCCAATTACTGCAGGAAATTATCCTTCTTTGAAATTAACATGTTTGCAGAAAACAAACTTTCAATTCATAAGAGAGAAGTTTAATTTATCTTCTGTAATACCTATGAGTACATTTCGAATGATAACAAGTCAGTACTTCAAAGTTGGCGCGAAGATTGCATTCCAGCTGACAATTATAACAAATATCTCAAAATTGAGAACATAGTTGGCCATGAAATTGAAAATAATGGTGTAATCGGTGAGCTGTCAAATGGACGGTCGAGAATAATATTATAAATCAATGGAACTCAGGTCAAGACAAATGGAGACAAATTTTGATACGCTTATGGATATCAATAAAATGAAATAATATCTTATGGTTTATATTTTAAAGTCTAAAGTGAATTCTTAAGTTTAATTTAATGGCTCATAGAGTAGAATTTAATTAATTATAATGAATTAGAATGCCTTTTTATACCATCAACTTGTATTATAATACATGAATTATTGTACATTTATTAATTATATTTTATAGAATTTTCTTTAAAAAAATTATTAAAGTTTGGTTATTATTAATTTTTCAATGTATTATTTAAATTCGAAATAATATATTACAAAAGTTTTAAAATATAGTTTCGCAATTTTAATAATTAATTATTTTTAAAAATGCAATTTTTAAAAAAGAAAGAAAAAATCTTGTCTTAATTGGATTAAGAGTGATTTATTCTACTTCTGTGTTCATAAACTCACTTGTGAGCCAAAATTAAATTAAATCCACAAAAAGTCAAAGTCGCGCACTGTGTCTTTTGACTTTTAATTTATGTGCTCCATTTTTAGCATTGTATTATTATTATTATTACATAGCATGAATGAAATTTACTAAATACGATTTTGCGAAATGTCGGTATTTGTTTGGCATAATTTGTTCATTGCTATAAAATAGTGATTGATTCTTATCAAAATGGATTATTATATACACACACATATATATATATGAACACTTTTATTAATAATCCATTTAATGACTTTTTAGACTCTCGATTTGTATCATTGTATCATT
>JAQIYA010001268.1:0-13712 GCA_034699355.1 Microtritia minima | reverse complement strand
TTAATTTAAAATTAACAGATATTGAAACTAAGGTAGACTGTAGTTCATAGAGTTAGGTCTCTCTCTCTCTCTCTCTCGCGTACACACTGAGGCACACGCATCGCCGCATGATTTATAAATTAAAAATATGCCGAAACGGCAACAGATGCTTATATGAGTAATATCTTTATTTTCAATTTTCTCATTTCTCAATTTTCGCTCCACTTTTGTTTGTTAATATTATTATTATTATTTCCATTTTTAATCAAAATAATAGGAGTTATTTGATTAAATAACTTCCGGATCAGCAAAGGAGATGAGCGTAAAGTGTCTAGAATTGAAAAATATAAATAAAAAAAGTTTTACCGTTCAGTAAAGTCTACTTAATTAAAAAAAGTTTGATAAATACTGTTTTTGTTCCTTCGCTTAAATATAACGTTGAATAAAATTATACAAAGAAAAAATTACAGTATAAAAATATTAGTCTGAAAAATGATGTTTTTCACTTGAAATTGTTGTGAGGAAACCGCTCCCATAAAATTTTTCGCAAAATTTGGAAACATTTTTCAGATATTTTCCCAAAAAAATTAGACAACAGATTTGTTACTTCTCGATCACTTGAAACTTATAATTCTAGATTATCTCTTTTCGTTTTTCTTAAACAGTGTATAAACTTTTAAAAACTGGAGACTCAGTCACGCCCGATATATAACATTTGAGCAAAACTTTTTAATTGCAGGTTTGGCTACTAATAAAATACAGTATTTTTTGCATGCAGTGCCTCAAACGCAAGTGAGATAGATTTGTCTGTAACTGTGAGAGAGATAAGAGAGAGAATGGGGTAAAAGTATAGCCCAGTATTTTAACGAAGCATATTATTAACTCAAATTCTCTCTACACAGACGAATATTCTGTGCGCTCAAACGTCAATGAATGATATATTACTTACGATGCAAAGACCTAACACTTAATTTTAGATAAAAAGACTAACATTTTTCGCTTTTATATGACTTATTATAATTAGTATTTTCTAATTTTCGAAAACATGAATTAACTAATGATTAACTTTTTTTGGTCGACAGATATGCTGTTATAATTGATTTGTTATTTCATTGTTTTTAACCCTATATTTAAAATGTCTTGCGATATTGTATTCGATACACTAATGTATATATTGTAAAATATACATTGAATTTAAGGCAAACACTCTTCATAAACAAATTATAAATACACGCATTTATTCAACAGTGTAAGAATATATTCAAATGGTTATCAGTTGTATTGTAAAGAGTATCTATACTGTGGCGTCTTTCACTTTCTAATAAGTTATTACATAAATAGTTCACAACTTTTGTCAAAATTGTAATAATAATTATGCATACATGTACTTATGTATTGCTAACATCTATTTCGCTTTGTGACATATTATTTCGCTTAACATCTATGCTCGCATCAATGCGTCAATTCATAGCTATGTGGCAGACAATGCAAGAATACTCACTTTTATAAGCGCCATCAAACCAGACTCTCTCTCTCTCTCTCTCTCTCTCTCTCTCGCCGAAACCGAAAAGCTTCTCATCATTTCATACTTTTGCATTAAACGAATGTAATTATATAATTCTCTTACACAATACATATGATCAGAGAGTGCGAAGAAATAACAAAAGAAAGTAAAAATGCGACGAAGAAAAAAGTAAAAGAGTCGGCAAACGTAACTCTTGTAATAAAAAGAGGAAAAAGTGTGAAGTGCTAGTGAGAGGGGAAATGTTTTTAATTTGAAAAATTCTTTATTATTGACCTTAAATGCCCTCATAAACATAAGTGGAGAAAATGAGTTATAGTTTTGGTTGTTTTGATTCTGATCTTGTTTTGCGTAACTCTCGAAAGACATACTTAATCGATAATATTACACGATTACACATCAGAACTAGTTTGATAAATGTTTAATTGAAGTGAGTTTGATTTTTAATGCAACGTTTCCCTAACGTGCTCAGTGTTGATATGGTAAACACCAAACAGCTAAATAGCTGCTGGTAGTGTTTGAAAATGGCAAAACATTTACAGATGTAAATTCAAATATAACAGCGGAGAGCAGAGCCTAAGCTGAACATAACTTACTTTTCATTTCGATTGCAGACTAGTTTTTTGCGTCTAAGAATATGAGCGCAAAACCGAAAAGTGTGCTCATCTCATGCGTAACTTTTTAGTGGTTGCCATAAGGCATTCTTACCCATAACTTAGATTTTAATGTTTAATTGTCACAAACATTTATAGCTCGTCGCATATTCCCATGACTATTGCCAAATGGCTATCCCATCATTATTTTGCTTTTTATGATTGCTAACGAGTAACTCTCAGTTGCTATTTATTTTTCATATCTTTCTCGTCGTCAGCTTTCTCTCTCTATGTTAAAAGTACACTCGTTTTTTAACCGCATTACTGACTTAAATGCGTATTTTTTGGTTTTGCGATTGAGTTTGGTTACTCTCACAATGTGACCTTTTTCTGTGTATATCATTGACATCCTGCCACAAATTAGAGGTCAACTTTGCAATTATATATAATGCTACACATTAGCTGTGGTTTTATTTTGAAAAATACGTTTCCCGTCTTTGAAAGCGTGTGCAACTTTCAAAACATTTCCAAACATTTACTTTGAAAGCGTCAAATTTGAGATGTTGACAAATTTCTCAACCAAACACATTCATTTCGCTGCATATTCGCTCAAATATTTTCATCTAACTTCACAACAGCTTAGCTCATAGATAAACAACTCTCCATGATTTTTATGATATCTCCGATTTCGATTATCTTGTTTGCCATAACATAATGCCGATAATGTTGTAACAATTCTAGACTGCATTACATGATATGATTCTAGTTTACATGTTGACACTCGATTATGATAGCGTCACAAGCCTTTAAAATAGCTGTAAGATGTGTAAGCAATACGATTGATAATGATGTCCACCTTTGCAATCATCACTCTAGACATGATGGCTCCTTGTTGGCCATTTCCAGGTCCGCAACAACAACTCAGAGCATTCGCGTCGGCGTTCGGTCACCATCAGAGGCCACCGTTTTTGGACGCCAGAGGCTGTCCATTACCGCCACTTCCGTGCGCCGCCGAATGGCGTTTGGCCGCCAAAAGTCAAGCCGAGCAGTGGGCACTACACGCAGCCGCCGCTGTGGCCGCAGAATTACCGCGACGTTTCCCATCGCAACACTCTCAAGGTTTGTCTCCCTCTTTATTCGCTTTGTTTCACATTTCCAGTTAATCAATATGTATTATACTTTGCGTAAAGACTGCCCCACTATTATGCACTGTATTATACAGTGTTATGTATTTAAGTTTAGATCATTTTTTGAGCATAAGAACGGCTCTCAATTTTTCTCATTATTATACTACTCTCGAAATAAAGGTATATAAAGCCTGAGAATATGCATTGTCTGCACGTCAGCATCGATAATGTCTTTGTTTTGTTGTTTAAATGACTTCATTCCGTTTTCAATTATTATCTTAATTTTGAGTTTTCCAAACTGACGAATAATTACTGCGATTGTAAGAACAAAATTTTTTATTACTAAATGAATGCTAAGTAAAACGACTAACTTTGTAACATATATATGCAACTTATATACAACTTATATACATCTATTAAGACGGAAAAATAATAAATAAGAAATGCTCTTTAAACTATCATTTGCTTTCGTGATTTTGTTGTATTCAAAAGTGCGCGTTAAGGAAAGAAAATAAACATAAATTCTTTGCTCGAAAATCTTTTTTAAAGTCAATACATTATAAGTGAGATTTTGTTGAACCTCATGCGCTCATATAGTATATAAAAACTTATAAGTTATGGCGTATATATTGTAGAAGAAAAAAGTAATATTACTCAAAAATCTTTATGATAGTTAAGCTTCGATGCCATTCAAAAGCGTATTAAATGTGTGTTGTATGCCATGATTGCAGTGAAGCTTATCATTATCGGTGGTAATAGTGGTGTGAGGGAAGTACCAAAAGAAGTGTACCATCAAATGCTTGAATGAGCAATTGTAAAGTTTTAAAAAACTCAATTGTTTCACTTTTTGCCCTCCATAGTCGATTCCGCCCAATACTAGCGATTCTTCACAAATGACTGATGTCTGCTGTTAATATCACATTTTGATAACAGTGTGCGAGTGTTGTGCGCGCTCAACACCAACAATATGTGATGATAATAATGATAATAGTGATGATTCGGTTGTGAAAAGTAGCGCAAATACAACGCTAGCAAATATCATTACATAGCTTACTAGTGGATAACCGAACGGAAAATAGGGAAAATATAGTGAACCGATATTGCTTACAGTCAAACCTATTACATGGGCTTGAATTTTCAATATTTACGTCATCTTTGTTTATTAATTTTGATTCTACAATCATGTTATTCAAAAATATTAAATTACATAATTTCATATTGAATTAGCATAGAAATGGTCATTTGTTTGAATTAAATCATATTGTATTGAGATGTTCACTGTTTTCAAATTGTTTATAAACAGATATGACTGCATTGTATGAGACACGTTAAATTTATTTTTACTGCACTATTATATAAAATATATATTTTTAAAAGACAATGGACGCAAAATTTATGTCTTTTGATGAGTTATTGTTAGCGAAGTTTGTATAATTTGCTCGAATAAAGCGCAAAACCAGTTGTTGTAAAAAAATAACTCATCAAAACAGAAACGGCAAAGTACTGTACTTAAAAGCGGCGCATTGTCATGACTAACTTCATATAAAGATTATTGTGAAGCACTTCTTTGCGGATGACCGCTGCCATCACCTTAAAAAATGCCAACGCGTTAAAAGCTGTATAGTTTTAAAGGCTAACACTGTGTGTGTGTGTGTGTGTGCTCTTGGATTCGTTCCAGAATCGAAGAATTGACTCAATAACAAGTCTCTCTCTCTCTCTCTCTCTCTCTCTCTCTTTATCTCTCTCTCCCTCTCTCTCCCTCATTGATTTACAGAGTTTTACTTATTGCATGATTACTAACTCGAGTATCTTTTCTCTCTGTGCGATATAGACTAATGCATTACTTAAATTAGTATTTGAGGCTAAAACTTACTTATTGACCATTTATGTACAGTATTTTCTCGTTACAGAGCTGTTAATGTGAATATATTTGCGCACTTTTCATAATCCTTGTTATTTTAGAGATGGAGTTTATTTTTATTATTAACATGAAAGCATTAAATTATTTAGCATTAGCTCAGAATATTGTACGGTTATATTTCTCAATCGTGATTAAACGAAAACTTGCTTCAAAATAATGAGCAAAGCTTTGATGGGAGAAACTTTTTTTGACCATTAATTGCGGAAAAGAGGCATATATAGCGGTATATTACGTAATGGCATCACCGCTATTACCACAGAGTCACCAATTTTGGTATCTTCACTAATGAACCATTGCTTATAGCTTTTGGTAATCTTGTTGACTCTCTCATTCTCTCCCCTGTGCTGTCTATTTCCTCCTCCTCTCGCTCTCTCTTACTCTCGCTTTCTCTTTCTCATCTCATCTCATCAGTCGATAGCTTTTATTTGGTTTTATCTATTTCTTCAGTATTCGCTGCCCAATGAAGACCATAAATACGCTGTATTTTCTTTTTCTCTAACAAAATATAATTATTTTCTTTTTGAACCAACGAATAAACCTTATTATAAAGGTTAAGACATAACAGCAAATGAAGAGATAAGGCATTGCAGACTTGCAGACAGTAATAGTTTTTATCATAATTTGTAATCATTATATAAATTTCTCGACATTATTAATATTCTTACGTATAATATATTAAAGTATAGATATATAAGAAAAATCAGATTTAATTCTTCAGCTTATATGAGATGTGTGTATAATGTGGAGAAATGCATTAGTGATTGTTTGATTTAGTTTGAGTCAGTTTACAAATACACCTCAACGTGTGCCTCATTGCTAAACGAGTGATGGCAGATAAAGTGTTGCAGTTCTTGGCTTTCATTTTCTCTTTCTCTCGTTTTCCTCTTCTCTCTCCGAACGCGATAACAATTATTGTGAAAATCTTTGCAGACAATACTCCATTCCACTTGAGTTCGGCAGGCGATTGGAATCCATATTACAGTACTTATTTGGCATCTGCGACATCAGCCCTTACCGCCACATCTGGTTTTCCATCGCCACCAGTGTCGTACCCAATTGGTGACGCATCGCTGGTCGCCGTATCGACTGGCAGTAATAGTCATGTGGACAACTGCACACCTATACATCACGGTAATAACACTGCTTTCCTTTCGCGAGATAAGTTGCTCATTAAAGCGCATTACACCGAACTATGCAGACCACTATACAGATAGATAGATAGATGTAGAAATGCATAGCCAGTCCTATACCACTCAATCTCCATATCAAACTCGATTTTTTATGCTTAAACTTTCTTCAAACTTTACATACAACACATTAATTATAAGTTAGTAAATTATATATTTAAAAAGAGATCTCTTTTGATCTGTTTTGATCTACAAGCCTAAAACTTTTGATATCCCGAACCAAAGTCGACCGTTTAAGAAACATTTTTTCTATTTTGATACATGCAATAAACATGTAATTATAAAGTTATTTTGCAAAAAACGTGCAGATCGTGCAAACTCAGCCGCATTATCAGCCAATTACGGCACACCATTGAATATAACCTCAAGTCCTACCGATAATATCGCCGCAACGCCGACAACAGGTGCGCTGTCCCTCAAGTCGACGGTCGAGTCGATGCGCATCAGTCAGGAACTGGCACTTTGTGATCGTCTCAGTGAACTGCGGCAGGGCTTGAGTGGTGGTGTCGGTGTGAACGTGTCGAACGCCAACGCTCTCCCCTTCAACGGTCCGCCGGTCAACAGCAGCGCCGTCGCGGCGGTGGCCTCACTGCTGCCCCAGTCGGTGACCCACTCATACACGGCCGCCGCGCTCTTGTCCTCTCACGCCTATTACGCGAACTCGACGTCGAGCGCGCCATACCTGAACGGTCCGTCAGTGATGCCGCCAACCCTTCTCTACCCGCAACTCTACCACTCCTCAGCAGTGCCACAATCGTCGTCGTCGACCACATCGACGTGTTCGCTACACCTGTTGCCTATTGGCCAGTCGTCGGTGTCGGAAGTGTGCCGCAGCGCGGAGAAGGCGAACAGCCATGAGTGCAGTGCGTCGCCGGAAATGGAGGCTCACTCAGACTCGCCGGACAATGACAGTGACAGCGGTCATGTGGCAGTTGTCGGTGTGCGTGTCAGCTCTGGTAATGGGTCTCGACATGAGTCTCGACACAGACAACAACTCGCAACAACGCGATCATCAATATTTGAGAGGACTGTCCATTCGTCGCATCATTCATCACAGACTAACGGACTTAATACGAGCGGAAGCGCTACTAATAGTAATAGCAATAGTAATAGCACTACAAACACGGATAATACACTCTGGAGACCCTATTGATTGATATAAATAATAGTGTTTACATCTCGCCGTACAGCTTCTCTATATTATTAAATTAGCATCATATCCAGTAATAATTATGGTGTGCTTTTTCTTCGTTCAAAAATTTAATAAAAAGCTGACAATAGATTTTGTAATTAATGTAAATACTGTATCACTTAAAGCTATACTCATAAAATCAAAACCAAAGCAGAATATTCTCAGTTATTTTTAAATGAAATTCACGAGAAAAGTGAGCGCAAATTTTCGCTCATATTTGCAGCAAATATTGTTTTGCTGGTAACGATTATTATTTTGTCTTGACTTTCTTGTTTCAGTTATTTTGTTTCTTGCATTCAATCTTCTTTTCTATAGAGATTTTTTAAACTCTCCTATTAAAGAGTATATTTGATCGTTAAAATTGAGCATTTCTTTATTTTACTTTTCATTGCATTCTCAGATTTTTTAAAAAACTTATTTTGATTTATTGCCAAATAAGTTAATTTTCTGACGCAAATGAACTCGTATCGAGAAAGCTTTTTTCTAATAAGTGGGCCAATGATTTTTGTTATTAATTAATTGCGATTAATACTACTAATTAAAAATTAACAGTTATTTGTTTAATTAAGAACGACAATTATTACTTACTGTATAAATAATTTCAAAGTTATATTCACTATCGCTAATTAAGAACTAAATATGAGAGAAATAACTTAATTGTTTGAGAAAAACCTATATTTTAAAAGCACAAACTTATATTCGAGTTTTGTAGTCATAAAACATTGTAACCAACAATATTAATATTTTTACATGATTTCTCATTTCGATTTATGTTATTTCTGCCAAATTTGCTGATTTAACTGTTAAACTTTGCTCGACATGTAAATAAGTATATTTTATCGTTTTAACTTTTTGATAGTAAATTTACAATTACTATCAATGAAAATACTTATTTAAATTTAAATTCATCAAAAAATAAATTTACTTTATAAATGAATTTTCCTTATACTTTATTTGTTTCGACTTAAACATATTTTTGTTACCATACTATTTAGTAAATTATTTATATATTCTTAATAACCAAAGTTAGTTAATCTCTTAAACTACAGGTTTATTTAAGCTGAAACACTGAATTATAGGTGAATATAAAAAAATAAAATGGCACACAAAGAATGGCAGCATTGAAACTCTATTGTGTCGCTTTTACACCAGAGTAATAAAAACATTCGCTAATTATTTTTGTTGAGATTATTTTTGATTATAAATGAGAAAAAATTATTATGCTTTCATAAAAGCGCTGTCTTCAAAGCCAAAACAGGCGAGTAATTGGCATATCATAAGTAAAGTTAGCGCCATAGTTATTAAAAATATAGATCCGCGTTGCCTTTCCAGTGGCAATCAAAATATGCAAATCTCTACTGCGGTATTAGCAGTGATGCACTTAAAGTCTTGTTACTATCCTCTCTCTTATGTCAGTTTTGTCTCACTTACATGACTGATTATAGCGCTGTTGATGATCTAAAAAGGCATTTATTTTATTACGGGCACAACTTTTAAAATATGTTAAGAGAGCGCGTAAAAAGAGAGTAAGCGTGAAAGGTTGGCACTCTCTGGCACTCTCTCCGACTGCGTATTGTTTAAGTGATTGCAGTGATTTGGCAAATGAACAATCCTTTCGTTCCCCTCATAAATGATTGACGATTGTGTCATCGATTACTTAACACCCATTTGTCATTATGAGCGCGTTTCTCTTTATTTGCCTAAACTTTATAATACATTATGTAATAGTGTTGAGTAGTGCGCAAATTTTAACACTTAAGGCTACCTTTGAAAGAGGCTTTTATCGATTTTCGCTGAAAATGTTTATGAAAGCAATAAGAGTTCTCTTTATTTACGCCGACTTTATGTCGTTTGTAATTAAATTAGAAAACATCGTCTCAAACAGTCTCAAATCAGTTAAAAATTGCAGATATAATAATTGGCCGAAACGCTGGGGTATCGTGAGTATCATTCATCGAGAAAGTCCGCTCACGATTGGGTTGGGTCTAAGGGTTGGCCTGACATAAGTCATGTAATAAAGATTTATTATAAACATTGACACTGGCTTTTAATGTGGAAAACATTTGGGGTCATTATTTCGTATGTGACACTCACGCCGATTGTGAGAGCAGTTTTGATTTCACATTTACTGCCGTACGCCAAGTGTAGCAGAATGACAATGGTTGTCGATATCATGTATGATGACTTTATTGGCCAGAATTGAGGTATTATTCAATCAAAGCGATACACTATATTCACAATATTGCGGCAATCATTTTAATGCCGCGTCCAAATTACACCTCAATAATGTATATCAATATGTATTATCTTTTTTTGCTGTCAAAATTTTTCTCACACTTAAAAATATTGAAATAAACTGAACGCAGCTATAGTTTTATTAAAAATGCGAGTCTCAAAGGAAAACAGATCGAGTTTTTTTTGCTGCTCTCAAAATAAAGTAATTTTGCGAAAGGTGTCTAACTTTGATTTTGCATGGCATGAGAAGTCAGAACAACTTTTAAAGAGCAAAAAAATGTAATTACTTTCCTTTATTTTTATGAATATTAGCGTAAATTTTCCTTACCTTTTCGCTTACCTGTCTAATAAAATCATTGCGTCTCAAATACATTAATGTAGATTTTAATTGTGCTTTTAATACATTGATGTCAACTTTTATGACACTTTGTCATTTAAACGGCGTTATTTCATATATTTGCCGTAAAATTTTTTACCCAACAATTTTTATAGCTTGAGGCGAATTGAAATTGCGCAGCACTCCAAACATGCTGTCTATAAAGTTTTATACCTTTCTCGCACTCGACTATGGGGTGATTCGTTAGCAGAATATCATTATCGAAAGTTTGGCCGTCTTTCTATCGTTTGTAGTTTTGGTGCACCAAATGCGTTGATGGTTATGTCTTTTCAAGTAATATAACAGAGAGTGTGATATGACTTTCTAAGTTATGGTTTCAGACAAGGAGCTGCAGTTTTCGGTTTCATTTGAATTTAATATCAGGCCAGCAATGTTTGAAAGCAAATGTTTTGAATTAGAAAAACAAGTTTAATATTAATAAGTTAAGATCAAGAATGACTTATAAAACATTCCTTAACCTGTGTCGAAGTACATGTTATATGTGGCATAATTTTCTGCAGTACGTGTAAATTATACATCTTAAGCGACTGTTAATTAAATGAGCCACTAATATAAATAATTCAAAATGTTTTATGTTTTATACAGCCTTTGGTAGAGAGCAATGTATTGCAATGTATGACTTCTTATTACCATATTTATGCTTGCTTTTGGTATCAAAGTTAACATTAGGTTTGGCTGCGATCACATTAAAAAATACTTTAATGGAAGATTTATGCAGACATCGATAATTGCCACTAAAATGTTGTCCAAACTTAATCTTGAAAATTATGCACCGAAAACTTCGATTCATTTAACTTATTTACATGAAAAAAAAGTTTTGCGGAAAACTGGTTTTGCGAACAGTAGTGATTTGAAAATATAATATACAATGTATGGTTAGCGCCAACAGTACACTACGGCTTTGCTAAAAGGCATGCATAATAATATAAGTTTTATATTTATTCATTGAACAAAAGAATATGCTCCCTAAACACAGCAGCATTTTCTCGACAATGGGGAGCAGAAAAGCGAAAATATAATGCATCACAATATGACCCCAACCTAAAAACGCCAAACAGGGCCAACAATGCAGTCGGAGGCACATGGAAGTGGGCATTACTTCGACAGTCAAAATATTCTTGATATTAAGAAAAAGAAATTTGTAATGGGAGGGAATGGGAGAATGAATTTGAATGTGGCTGAACGAGACTGAACGAGCACTGATGAGCGACACGCTATGGATTTAATAAGTGATCGCAACACTCGCTTTTTGTTGAGCTAAGAATTGACCGGATTATTATTTTCAATTCTTATTCTAGATTAGTCTATAGCTTTTGAAAAAATTATCAGATTAGAGTCTGATCTGCATATTTAAATTTTAATCTAATGCGGGACCAAATTCATGGTTGCGTTACATAAAAATTGTATAATATTTTTCAAAATATCGCTTATTTTATTCGCTTTTAAAGGTCTGTAAGATATTTTATTTTTAGGGAGAATTTTCTCCCTTATTTTAATATAATATCTTAAAATTGTTAAAATTCTAATTTTTTAAAAATTATATAAAATTATAAGTATTAAAACTGTAAATATTAATCTCACAGCAATATTAAATAAATTTTAATACTTACAGCACACTTAAATTTTTATTTGTGAGGATCCCTTTTAACTATGTTACTAAAATAATTAATTTGAAAAAAAGAATGACAATCTGTAATTTTAATTTTTTTAACAATTGCTACTTTTAATTGCAAATATATTCAATGTGTAAATAAAAAATGGGAAGCTTTCTATTTATTGTATAAAAAAAATACATTTGGAAAGATATGAAACGCATATGTGATACTGAAACAAATAAATCCAGAGATGTTTGATTGAGGATAGAAAAACAGTAAGCTTTCTTCCTACATATCTCTATCGATGGTCTATTTTTTTGTTAAAATATACTGTTACTATAGCTATATAAAAAACCTAAAGTTATATAATAGTGGGTTAAGTACAGTCTCAGTGGCAAATATAGTGTCCCTATCGGTAGCAAACATATGCCGCACTCCATCTCAGCACAAAGCTTTTAGACTCAACTTTTAGTTTCGATAAAAAATCTCCTAATTCTCTCTCTCTCTCTCTCTCTCTCTCTCTCTCTCTCTCGCCTACCATTTATATTGCATATTGTATGCATTATCTCTGCTTTTTTAGTTGAACTAGTGGTGAATTGTCCACACTTTTAGTGAGCGCATTAATTTGTACAAATTAATTTCATATTATATTTTTAAAAAAAGTAAAATTAAAATTATTATTTTATTATAATTTGAAAAAATAATTTATTTATCGAGTAAATTCAATATATTATTAATTACATATTTACATAATTATAAATAAATTATTTTAGCTAAAGTGAGGATAACTAAATAACTTTAAAAATATTTTATAATAACAGTATCCCTAAATTCTATGAACTATTTTGTTCATTTATAAATAAATTTAATTTAATGAAAAATACTAGATATAAATTAAATAAAAATATAAACAAATAATAATAATTAATGCAAAATTTGCGATAACATAGTAAAGAGAGCTCAAAGAACTCGTGATTGGTTTTGGTTGCGCACCACTAGTGTTGAAAATAGAGTACGAATTTTGTTGGTGATCAGTGCAGTAGTGGTGGCTTACCGTATGCTTACCGCTCCTCACTCTATGCTATGGCAGCGAATCTGCCGCATTAAATCCCTCGGAAATGAAGGCGTCCCTCAAATCCCCTGAGAATGAATAGCATCTCAAAACTTAATACTACTTTACTACATATATATAAGTTATATACGAAATACAGAGTATATCCCATTGCCTGCCGACGCGAACGCATTTGCAAGAGAGATGTTGAATGAGCTCGAAATGAGGTCCGCATACGTTCAGCGCTGTTATGCTCTTTCGATATAAACTTATATTAAAAACAGTATTCCATATAATATATTATATTATATGTACGAAATCATAAAACAAATTTTTGTGTACTAATTTTTGTTTGTGATACGGCGATGTTATCCGAGTTTTTTCTTATTTCTCTTCGTTCGCTCTTTTTTTCGCGTACGTCTTGTGAGTGTTAGCGCGAAATAAATTATGGCAGCGCTAACATAGCGCTATGATATGAAACGACGTGATAAATTTGCTTTTGTATGGATATTAAGTTTTTAATTTTGAACATTTCTTCGATGGCGGCGCAAACAAATATTTATGCATAAAACAAGTTCGTTAATGAATAAATTGAATAAAGGAGTCGATGAGTTGAGGTTTTTTTAGCGAACGCTGTTTTGGATGTTTGAAGAATTAATTAATTAGCTTAAGAATCGAGTACAACAAAGTAACTTCGCTTTTCTGTTTTAATGTTAATTGGTTGCCAGCATTGCAAATAACTGTTATTCGTTTATTTCGAGGATAGATTTCTTTTCGTAAATAAAAATAAAAATAATTTAAAGTGTAGTTTTTTAATTAATTTTGCAAAAAAAATAAGCCAACTTTTGTAGAATTGCTTTTGTTGAGTTTTTTTTTATTGTAACGCTGTTTACAAAGAATAGTGAACATCAGA
>JAQIYA010001267.1:0-13713 GCA_034699355.1 Microtritia minima | reverse complement strand
AAACCCTAAATAAGATCAATTTCTTATTTATAAAGCAATTTATTTATCGGCCTTAATCTATAAATCACATCGAAATATATCCCACATATATCTCGCTCTCACTCTTTCTCTCATTCAGTCTCTCATTCACTAACACTCCGTCACTCATTGATTCTTCTGTTGAATTCTTTACTCTGTGTTTATTTGCATAACTATTTTAACATTCGATGAATAACAAGAGCAAAATAATTGCATTTTAAAAGTTAATTGTATAGTTAATGTGAAGTGAATTTATCAGTTATTAGTTTTATAATTTATTTGCCATTCAAATACACAAAACAATAGAAAATTACAATAGAATGTTAATTATAAAGTTAAATAACAAAACTCTTGTGATCACAAAGTTTTAATGACTTTTTCAAACAAGTAAAATAGCTCTTTAAGGATACAAAGTATTTGGCATTTCTTTTAAACTATAAAAGTTATGCTTAAAAAGCAGATTTTAAAATAATTTTTAAAGTTATATTAGAAAAACTTTACTCATTAATGCAAAATAGAATTTAATTCGAAATTATAAATGTCTGAAAATGTGTTAATTATATTTATTAAAACTATGAATCCATAACTGGGCTAAATGTGATGAGCTATAGATGAGACCTAACATTTGGAAATTATCACACCTTTAAAATGTTTATAAATCAATACGAAATTTATAATCATTATAATTAAATAATACAATTTATATATATATTATAATTTACAATAACATTAAATTTATTATAAAGTTTATTATGATAGTAATGAATATTGTGCGTAACATAATCAGCGCATAAACTTGCGATAATGATGAAAATTTTGTGCTAAAAACAAAAACTGCCAGAATCGAGATCGAAGTGTATACAACTTTTATGTTACTCCTTAAAATTTAGTGAATTTAAAATAAATCAAATTATTGTGTTAAATAATTTTTGTTAATTTGTGTTAAAATGTTTCAATCTATAGAATACACTGATAAGTGTTTAAACTATTTATCATTTGCGCAATTATATTATATTTAAAAATTAAATTAATTTTGCAAATTATGTTTAAACATATTATTGATTTAGCATTGAAATACTAATTTCATGCCATTCAAGATTCTCAAACTTCTTCACTCTCACGACTCGCATATTATTAAAGTAAAAATATGTTTACTGCATCACTATTTATTCACGTTTTATATTAAAAAGTTTTTCAATATTGAACGTGTTGTTCGGCTGACGCGTGTTTGTTCGCATACATTTTCACAAACCATTGCCTTAAAGCATAAAATTTATGTTTGTATTGATATTTTTCCTACAAAACAGAATTACGGTATACTAAGCTATAGATTTGATATTTAGTTTTTATTGTTAGAATTATTATATTTGTTGGAAAATTGTTTAATATCTGTAAACATTAGATCGATTCAAAACTTTCACTCTCGTCCTCTCTTTCTCTCACACACTCTAGCATTCACTCATCGCATAATTTAAATCCCACAGTGATTAATGACATTTCGCAGAATAGCTCACCGCCGACATCGCCAACTAAGACATTTTTGCTTTTCTCGACTATTCAACTAAATTTGAATTTCATAAAACTCTCGCATACGCTCTGACATCAAAAGGATATCCATAGAAAGTATTTCTTAAAAATATTTTAAGACATGGCGAGAGAAAAAAAGAAGTTTAACATAAAAAAAATACAAGTAATCATCTCTTACTGAGGCGGACGACGAGTTTTTGAGCGAACTCTCGTTCGGTCTGGTCATTGTCCGTCGCTGTCGGCGAGATATGTGAACCGAACGGATCAGGAATGAGTTAAATATGGTTAGGAGGAGAAAGGGGGCGAACACGAACAGCATCACTGTCGACCAGTAGTAGACGGTCTTGTAGAGCTCGTTCTGACCTAACTCGCTGAACGTCACCTGAAGGTACGTGCGATTCGTGTCCGCGTTCTGCCGCTCCAGTATTGTCCACTCGAACGGTGTCGGTATAGTGAAGGCGAAGCACACGATGAACACGCAGAAGATTAGCTTTCGGGCGCGAGACTCGGTGCAGATCACTTTGCCTTTCATGGGGTGACACACCGCGATGTACCTATTCATTGAATACCAATTCTAATTATTGAAATAAATAGTTTGTTTGTGATCATATTCTTAAACATTATTTTATATAAAAATAGATAAATAAATGTTGCTCTTGGAGTGGTGTGAGTATATCAGACTGATATATCAAATCCATAAGGATTAGCTTTTGTTCAAATTAGACGAAAACAATTGAATACTAACGAGAATTATTATAAAAAAATATAAAATCATAGAATCTATGGCTTAGATATAAAGCTATACATTCTCGAGAGATGAACAGACTCTTTATGATAAACTCATTATACAAATAAATTAATTTATTTATATTACTGTAGTCATCATAGAAATCATTTAAATAAATAAGTCAGATATAAATTAATTTATTTCATTGACTAACGTTTAGCTCATTTAATTTCTAGCGTTTACACAATTCTAGGTTTACTTTAGCTATAGAGCTAAATGTATGGTAACTTTTCCGTTAAGGCTTTCGATATAACACTTTACAAAACACTTCATAGCATAACAAACAATGAAAAAGAAAGAATGAAAGAGTCAAACACTGAGCAAATTGATATATTTCAGGCTCTCGTTTAAATAGACATACATTTAAATTTGCCATAAAATTTTAAGAGATGCTAATATATAGTTAAAATGCCGATTTTATAGTATTTGTATCATTAATTTAATGCTCGAATTATAATTCAGTGAATTAAGCAAACCTTATTTTTTTTTATTTACATAGCGTAAAATTTTTTTATCTTTAAGGATTGCGAATCAAACAATCAAATGCGAAATGTTTTATGGAATTATTTTTGTCCACATTTTTAAAAATCAATACCAGACGATAGCAATGATAATAAATTATTCGAATTGATAGAGCTTTTCGACTCAAATCGAGTGTCAATATTTTTTTCGCAGACAATTGGTTAGCAGGCCTTAGTTTTAAACAGTCAGACAATTTCATGTCTGTACCGAAAAGTTAATTTCCTGTGAAGATATTTTTCCAGCTCTATCTCGAATAATTAACTCTCAAGTCATTGATTTTGAAATTTTTGAGGCAAAAATTTCAAATAGGAGTAAAAATAAATTTAAATCATATTTTGCCATTTATTTTGTTTGTTATTTTTATCTATAATTGAAATCTTGATGAAAATGATTTATTCATTCATTGAGATAATATAAATATACAAAGTCAAATGTGTTACACAGTATATCACCTTTAAGTTGTCAATTAAGTATTCAGTAATTTTAGAAATTTTAAAATGTGAAAATCATATTTGAAAATCTAATATTTAATTATTTTGCTAGAAATTTCAGTATTTATTTTAATAATAAGACAACAATTTTTATCAGTGAATTTATTTTTACCCTAAATCTTTCAATTATAATCCGTACTCTTATATAACCCGCAAATATTTTTGAATTAAATTAATCGTGAGTTATAAATATAGTGTATGTAATTAAATAATGCACTTTAGATGTACTTTTTTTTTTCTAAAAAGTTTAAATACTTTATTCTCATCGAGAATACTTGATTCAGAAATTAAAAATGAAATTAAAAAGTTCTCACAAATAAGCTGTAATAACTGGTGGATTAACTTAAAAACATTGGTTTGTAAAAGAAAATTTCTCTTTTAAATTAAAATTAAGATCAAAATTGTAATGAGAAATATCGATAATTTATTAAATGAATGCAATTAAACACTAGAATTAAATGCGGAATTAAATGTTTAAACAGACAAATTAATACATTTCTGTGTATTTAAATATATTGAATGTATTAATTTAAATACATTTTATATAATTTTATATAATTTAAATATATTTCTAATGCTTTCAATATTTTCAAAAACATCTGTAATAAGTAATATAATTTCAAAACTTTGAATTTACAGTGAACTCAAACGAATAATATTTAATTAAAAACAACAAAATAATTCAATTATTCATTAATGTTAAATCTCGCGCGCGATCACAAAAATAAGTTTTTATCGTTTGCGTACTACACTCATAATTCTATATATAATAATATTATACACGCATAATATAGATCAAAATTTAATATTTTAAATTCATTACCGAATAGTTACTGCGCAATGGCTTTCGCACAAAATGGATTTAGAAAATTATTTGCAAAAAAATCAATTGCCGGTAAAACGGTTGGCGAAAAATTCAGAATTGGCCACAGAATTAAAAATATAGGTATTAATTGATGAGCATATTTGAAATGTGCTGCCATTAAATTTCAATTTTGTATGATTTTCTTAATGCACATATATTTTAAACGTTAAGAGTTACAACTGTATTAAATTGAAATTTTCAATTACTTATTATCACAAAATTAAAACAAAAATATTTACCGCTAAACTCAAGGAACGACTGGAGAAATTCGAGACGGAATTAATACCGATAACAACGAAGAGGTGATCATTAAACTGGAGAAGAAGAGCTGCAAATCACCTCAGCTTCATTTAGAGTATAATTTCTATAAGAACTACTTATACAAGAATGGCTTGAATTCAGTGCCAGGCTTTCCAGCGCTACACTATTTCGGTCCGTGCGGTAAATACAACGCTATTGTTTTTGAAAAATTGGGCGCCAATTTGGAGCAAATGTTTGCGGAGGCCTGTCATCGGCAGTTCTCGATCGTGACCATCGCCAACATTATGATTCAGCTCATCGGCCGCATTGAGTACGTTCACAGCTGCGGTCTCGTGCATCGCGACATAAAGGGGCAAAACTTTCTGCTCGGAAAAATCGGCTCCACTAATGCCGACATCATTCACGTCATCGACTTCGGCCTCGCTAAGCCATATCTGGAGCCGAACGGCGAGCACATACCGATGGCCGAGAATAAGCCGATGATCGGTACGCCTCGCTATCAGAGTCTGAACAGTCATCGCGGTTACGAACTGAGCCGTCGGGACGACATGGAGTCGATCGGCTATTTAATAATCTATTACATGACGGGCGGCAAACTTCCGTGGATGGGACTGAAAGCCAAGTCCGCCCGAGAGCTGAACGAAAAGATTGGCAATTATAAGCGACACGAGCCGATAGAGAGACTATGCTCGACGCGGGACAACGAGTTTGCCGATTATCTGCGGCACGTGAGGACTTTGGATTTCGACGAACGGCCGGACTATGAATATCTGAGACAGCTATTTGTTAGGCTAAAGGGCAGACACATGTCGGCCGACGACGAGGAGTACGACTGGAACAGGAGTTTGAAAAGCGCGTCATTAATTCAAGCGAATCAGTGAGACGTTAACCGCAAATTGGCTCATAAATTATGTTCGCCATAATCAATAATTGCGTTCAACTTAATTCAAATTTCAAATATTATGCATTTAATTAACTCAATCGTGATCTCATTTTTAGCATCAATTTTATATTAAAAATAAAATATTAAATGAAAAAAAATGTTTAACTGTGAAACAAACTCTTTGAGTTAAACCGAGTTAAGTGAGGCTCAGCGCGACCAACCTTTCAATGGTGAACGTGACGGTAAGCCAGATGGAGGTGTTTGACGAGCCGTCGCAAACCATGACCGCGTACGGCCAGAAAACCCAGTAATAATAATAGTGGATGTCTTTGATGTTCTCGTAGTGACGAAACGAGAGAATGAACGTGAATATGAGATACATCATGTCGAACGTGGCCAACGCCGCCAAATACCAGTTGGTCGACGAGCGCATGCGGCGTCTGGTCATGATTACGATCGTGATCGAGTTGCCGATCACGCCGATTATCATGATTAGCGGCACGAAAATCCGCTGAATCCAGAAGCGGGACTGTTCGAGAAAGAAGAGAAAGCCGGCGCTCGGCTCGACCACCGCAGCGGCGTCGGCCGCGCCGGTCAGGTCGGTGTTGTTGGCCGCGCTCAACGGAGCGCTCCAATTATGATCCGCTGTCATGCACTCCAACAGAGTCGATATTATTAAATCAGAGCAATTAAAAGTGGATTCGTTGCCGATTGAGGTGCGATTGGCGTCCGTTTTGCTATATTTATATATTGAATTAATTTCGATTTCATTCATGATTTGTATAGTAATTATTATTTGAGTTCAAATTGATTTTCCGAGAATAGGGTGAGATTGAGATGAGTCGTAGATTTCATTTTACTTTAGCTTTCATATCTTCTCGAGATTTAGATTTTTAGTCCAAAATTATATCTAATAATGGAAAAAATTAAAAAGACTACAAATCATTCAAATATTACAATAATTATTTCTTATTAATACTCAATTGCAATATTAATGATGTAATAATAAAATCTATTTACAAATAATAGGGCTCTCGTGGTAGTGGTAAGGGTAGGGGTAGGGGTCGTACGTTAGCTTTAATGAGAAAAAAATGTACTTAAAACAGGAAATACTTATTTAAAATATTTATTTAAAATATATAAATAATATATAATCTAAATGTTAAACATATATTGTAAAATTAAATTATTAAACATGATATCAAGCAAATTATCGATTAAGTATTTGCATTTCAAACAAAAGCATAAATATTTTTCATGCATAGATAAAACCAAATCAACATTTTAATTAAATATGTTGAACAACACTTTAATTAGATTAGTTAAGCTCTTAAAACAAACAGAATTAATTACGTTAATAAACCAAAATAGTAAGTATAGTAAATCTAAACATTACTACACACGTATACTTGCTATTGCTTTGCCATATTTTATGGTAATTTACTGAATTTAAATTTAATAAAAAACAAAAATTGTTTGGTTTGAGTAAATATGATTTTATAGAAAATGATTCCTATCTGTGTTGAAATAAGGGTAAAATATATCATTTTAATTCAATTGAAATCATTTTAATTTTTTGATTAAAAGATTTTTTTTAGACATAATATATGGATAAGAATTAAGTTACAAAGCGGTGATTTATAAATACAGTCTAGAAAAAAATTAAATAAATAGCACTATTAAAATTAGACCGCAATAAAAATGTGTGAATGATTTTTCCTTTTTTTCATAAAAAAAATTATATCCAGTTATTGATCAATGCTTAAATTCGAGTGTAGAAAATATCTATACATATCTCATAAAAATTAAATAAAGTATCACGAAATAAATAAAAAAGAATACATTTATTAATCATGAGATAATTGAACGATAAATATTAATGTAACCTTTATATTTATATATATATATATCTATTAGCTTATATACTAGTATATATATATTACAGCGATATTGAATTTATTTATGTTAATAAATAATATTTACTCTATATGTATATAATATAAATACACTCTTTACTATCAATACATATAAAATACTATTCAGTTGAGAGATAGCTATATTTTCTTTTAGTCAACGATAAATGTAAGACTTATTTAATACCCTGAACTCATTTCAGGTATTTTATTTCATATTTATTTCATATACTGTAGACAGAATTGAAATTCATTACTTACTATTGTGAAGAGTGAAAAGCATTTTAATAAGCTTTTTAATAGTAGTTTATTCAAATTTTTACATATAAAAATTATTTAAATAATTTATCATTTTTTCATTCATTTACAAACTTTAATGTAATCAAAAATAAGCTAAAACTGTTTTTTTTTAAAAAACTAATATTTTCATAATATTTGTAAAAACATTTCTAACAGTTAACTGTTACAGTTTAACCTCCAGCGGCAAAACCTTTTTATTTAAAAATGTTTGAAAAGTTTAGAGTGTAGGCGAGTCAGCAAAAATGACCGACCGATGCGAATGGGATGGAAGTGAGTGTAAGAGAAAATATAGGGAAGAATGAACGAAATATAGATATACAGCGAGTTACAGTGCGAGAGAGTTAAAACGAAAGTAATAGTTGTGATTAATTTAATCAAAATAAATTGCATTTTAATTTTTGATTGATAGTCTCCAAAATAAAACAAAATTTATTTCCATATTTTAATATTAGTAGTTAATTACAAGAATACAGTCATGTCTGTATAATTTCACACTATTGGTACCGAGATATTAATTGTTTGAAATTATACAAATAATAATTTAAAAATTTATTCAAATTTAATTTTAAAAATTTTAATTTTCCCGGATTATAATCGAAATCATAATTGAATTTTACGTAAAAATTATTCACTTTGAAATTTACTTTTATTCTTATATATTTTTGCGTTCACGCAAATGTGAAATTAAATAATTGGCCCAATGATTGGATTCATAATTGGAGTGAAATCATACGCGGGAACAATGACTGGTAAATATAAAAAATAATTTTATAATTGAAATATACGTGTATTGTATGAGAGCATAATTAATCGTTGATAAATATTGATTATGTCTATTAAATGATCAAAATTTAAATTAATTTACTTAAAATAACAACACAATAATTTTATAACACACAGAGTAAAGTCATCATTTGATCTTTTATTTATAAAGCCTTTTGAGTGCTATATTATTTATTTACATAGAATTAAAGTATAATTTAAAAAAGATTTAACACTGTGTAAGATATTATAAATTATTCAATCGATTATTCGAGACTCGAGACAAAACAAATCAAAAGTAAACTAAACTGAATATTAACAGAATAATAGGCGTAGAAATAAAGCAAATTGTAAAATGACGAGAGTGAGAGACGAGAGACGAGAGAGAGAGAGAGAGAGAGAGAGAGAGAGAGGAGAGGAGAGGAGAGATTACTTCCAATAAGAAGAGAATAATAATGCGAATTAAACAAAAGATAGATACTGTAGAATAGAGTGAGGCAAACAGTATGAGTGCAAAGGTATTAGCATTGCGCTGAAAAAGTGTGATGGATTAGGTGTGATGACACCATACGATGGCCTTTTCACAGACAAATAGTGGCGCAATTGTTTGGGCACAACAATGTAATCGTTGGGAGCGGAAGTAAAGCGAAGCACAATGGCATAGGAAATCGCATCTTCTCTTAAGATGCAGTTTTTAAAGAAAGACATCTCTAATTAAATTCAAATCTGATGCCAAACGTGGATGACATTGATGTCTATGTGATCGACCAAAACATGGCTAAACAAAACACGAATTACTCATTAAATGTATGAGTAATATATTTGGTCGCTTGTATTCTCTATGTTAATGTCCAAATACTTATTTTTAGTTTCGAGAATAATAAGAGTCAGATATTTCTCTGATAATTTTTAACGAGTTATTTTGAATATCTTTGTTAAATTAAATGCAAAATAGAGATAAGGATAGAATTTTATTCAAACAAATTCTTTTGTGTGTAGGCGTGAAAATAGTTTAGGATTTATTTCAACATAAAAATAAGTTTCATATTTAATTTAATTTACTTTTAATCTGAATTTTTCAATTAACATGTTTTCAAATATTTTATTTAATTGAGTGGATCTTATTTTATATTTAATTTTTTTAAAAAAATATTACCGCATTTATTCAAAGTTGTTTTAAATAAATAAATAAATGTATATAATATTTGACTTTATAGCTTGCATTGAGCGACACTATCCTTTCAGTATACAAGTATACAGTGTAAGGTTAAATCATAATTAACTTGAGGATTACAAAAAAAAATTACAAACTTTAGGCAAATCGATAAAAAGTAATTTTTAGCTCGAATAATCATATCTATGTACTTACTTGATGCGATCGGTTCAGGCATTAATAACTAAATAAATAAATTACACTTTGATTTAGTCAACTGAACGCTTTGTAATTCACAGAAGACGATGAAATTTTTTCGCTTTAAATCTTTTTTTATCAGATGTTGAAATGAACAGTACATATATTTTCAAATCTTAATCAATTCATCACTAATTATATTATTTATTTTATTTATATATTCGTAAACTTTAATATAATTCCAAATGTTTAGATAAACTTTATTTTATCGATGATAGGTTTGTGATTAAGTGCGATATAATAAGCGTGTCTAAAGTATAAATATCATACTCTTTAGAGAGATTTTTTCTAATTTTTTGCATTCAATTTTGATTTACAAACTATTTTTTTTACAACATCTAACATTTTTATTTATAAAACTACATAAAAAGATTAAATAATATTTTAAAAAATAACTATTTGTACAAAATTATATTTAAATCTGTTAGAGCTTAAAGATTTATTGCAAGTTTTACAATTAAATTTAAACTAAAAAAATCAAATATTCATTAATAATTTCATTTTAGTTAATCTTAATAAACACAAAAAAAAAATTTCAAGCCAAACAAAAGTTGAAACTTTTAACGCAAAAACTTTGCAAATCTTTAGCGCAAAAAATTCTATTCATTAAAATTCAAATTTAAATAAACTATTCAAGATATAAGATAAAATTTTCAACAAAAATTAAATATCCTTATATTTTTTTTAAATGAATCCAACGTCAGAATGACATTATCCTATTTCTTAGTGGATTTACTTTCCCATTACTCTCAAAGTTACTGTTAAAATAGCATTGAATCGCGATTCGATGCCATCACACGTCTCTCCACACACAGCGCTCAATATTGATAATGCATTTATTTGGCACTTCTCTTGCTGTCAGAGTTAAGAAACAATAGCTGCAAAAAACAAAGTGTTTCGATAAACGGTGCCAAATATAATGTTAATTGAATATTGTCTTAATTGAAAAAAGTGCAGCCATTGTTTGGCGCTCTCAATAACGGCACAGCTATGCCATGCAATTACTGGCCAATGCTTGTCGACGGCGAGTCGACAGAAGCAAATAAACGTGACTATCATCGGATACACAGATATCGGTTATGATCGATGAGTCGGTTTATGTGTGTGTTTCGAGTTTGAACATAACTGATTATCTTTTCTTTCCGCTGTTAAGTCTCTATATTCGGCCACTTATTATGTCAGCCACTGATTGGAACGTGATATCTAAACTGTGTAACCCTATCGGCAATATATTTATGGCGCACTTCTTTTATGAGATGAAATTTAGCGCCGATTTGATTGTTTTTTTAAGTTTTGTTTTTGTTTCCGTTTTCGGTCTGACAATGCGTCCCAAAAAAAAAACTTTGAGCCCAGTTTTTATTATCGCAAAATGAGTTCAATTTTTAAGCTCTTGAATGTCAACTATTTTTTCGGCTATTTATGATAATCCAAAGTCGATAAATAGGGCGAATGGGCTTCTATTCTGGTGTTGAGTTTGCAAACTTTATTAAACTCCTAAAGCCATGGCATGCATGCTAATGACAGTCTGTCTGTCGTCAGTGTTGGCTCACTCCCTCTTCGCTTGTTTCCCATTATTAACGATTCGATTAATATGGCTTGAATTTTCCAAATTTAAATTAACCAAAAATTTATACTAATTAAGCTGCTGTTAAGTGGCTATAGTTTGGTCGCTGTCACGAACTGCCAGCGAGTCCGACACGAGTGACAAACGAGTGGCGGATAAATAAATTCATTACTGATTTGATTATCTGTGTCTCGAAATTATCTCTGCTTTTTTTCCTCTATTCATGAAAACATGCTTTTATATTCGTGTAAACATTTTGATTTCGGAGCACAAAGAAAATTCACTTAAATAAGACCTTAATATGTCAGACACAGGCTTACGAGTTGGAGATTCAATCATAAAGCATCCATTATGACAATTTCATACAAAGCAAGTTAATTGCAATGTTATATCCCAATAACTCTTTATAATGAGCTCCACTTGATTGATGGTGTTTTGACCGACTCTTCAGTTATGATTCAATCTCGAAGGCCAACTCGAATCGTCTATTTTGCCATTTCCTCCATAAAATAAACTCAAAACAATTTCCTGGCCGTAGTTTTCCGACTTAAGTCTTTTAAGTGTTAAATCTTTAGGACTTAAAATTTTAAGACTTTTAGACATCTTTTTTTAAAAGTGAAGTTTAAAGTTTTAAGGATTTTTTTATATCTTTAAAAATTTTTTGCTCAAATAATTTTATAAGTTTAGAGATAAACAAAAAAAAATTAAGAGTTGTTTAAAAGTAAGAATTCAAAATTATAAAATTAATTGATTAAATAATAATAATTCTTGTCTGAATCCAAATGCAAATTTCTTATTACAAATACCTCTCGGAAAATAAACTCATTTATACATAGTTTACAGTACATTGAAAAATATCGAAAGAACTATTGTATAAAATATTTTTTTTGAAACACCATTTCAGCACAAAGTTTGGTTTAAGCCGTTGTCTCATTGCGTGCACTTCCGATAAAATTGAATTACTTGTGAACGATTTTTTCAATGTTAATTAATTTAACGACTCGTTCCTCATTAGTCTTATCTATAAAAAAAATTATTTAATGACTTATGTTCGACTATATGCTATATTATTTCTTTATAGCATTATCACATTTTTAAAAATATGGCTCTAATAATTAAAATTATTGCCGACGGAATAATATAAATTGAAACTTAATGCTTAATTCTATTAAACCATAAATTTTTTAAAACTAAAATTGAATCAAATATTAATTGAAGTCAATAACAATTTAAAAATTAAATATTTCTATTTTAAATTTAAGCTTTCCTTTCAAACCTATATGTTTGTAGCCGGTGTTGAGTCGGTTCAGATATAAAAACACCCCCTTTAGTAAGTTATTAAGTAAGACATTATATTAACTTTAAGCAATGTAGTCATCAAACTCGCAAATCTAAACACTATATTTATACCATAAATATGTAAGCATCAAATATATATACGTTGACCGTTAAGCGTAATTTCAATTTTTTAAATTTCATAAATTTATTCAGTCTTTGCTTATTTGATAAAAATTACAACTTTATATTATAAATATATCTAATTTTAAACTGATAAAAGTAATATTATAGACATGAATGACTAAAAATTAATACATACAAACATATGCTATTTTTAAATTAACACTTTATTTCATCATAAATTTTAAAAATCTTTTTTTAAAGTGTTTTGCTTTTATAATATTAAGCATTTATGTAGGAAATGCTTAAAAATTCAAGTGTTATGCGTTGAATATTTTTGTTCCCTTTAATCCCAATGCGAACTAGAAATGCATTACTAATATTGCATGTTTAAAAAATCATAAAATTCAAATATGATGTATAAACTAAATAATAAATCATTACAAAAACAACAAAAAACAAAATCCGTAAATATATGATACAAAAGAAAATTTATTTAAAAAATGATATCTATATAACTTTTTTTTAAGACTTAAGCTAATATCTAACATATCAATATTAATTTCGACAACAGCTTAGGTATTCTTATTTTATTATATGTAAAAAAATAAGTATTTAACAAAATGATAGATTGCCGCGAACCTAAATGGTCGCATAAGAATAATTAATTAAACGATGCACCAAAAAGATAAATATTTGCAAATTATGTTCATTATTATTTTAACAACTCCACTGATAGTTCCAAATAGTTAATCAGTTAAAAAATGCCATAATCATTAAAAAAAATTATAATACAAAAGAAAATTAAATGACGTTTTAAAAAAAATTTAATTAATTATATTAAAACATATTTATTTAATATTTCACTAATGAAATATTTAATGATTTTAATGAAACTATAATTAGCCATTTTTCCATTAAAGAATTATTTTTAAAATATAATCTCTCTCTCTCTCTCTCTCTCTCTCTCTCTCTCTCTCATCTATTCTCATCTCATCTATACAATTATAT
>JAQIYA010001266.1:0-13714 GCA_034699355.1 Microtritia minima | reverse complement strand
ATATAAAATTGTTTTGGTTAATTCTGTCTTAGAAAACATTTTAAAAATCTATTAAATAAAAAAATATATGATATAATATTATACCTGATCATGTTTAGGAATTAAAGTTGTCATTTTTCTGGGTCCTTTAAATCCTAATACATTTGTCTCCTAAATAGAAATTTTTATTTTATTGTTGCTGAATATATTTTTAAGGCTAAATGATAAGAAGTTGCCTTTAAAAGTCAATAATAATAAGTTAAATAAGAGTAACAATTAATGTTAATTTCAACATTGAGCAAATAGTACCCTAAATTTCGGTAAATACGCCGCGGCTTATCTAAGAAATAAGTAATGAGTTGTAAGAAAAGTAAAGTTTAGCTTGTACATGGAGTCAAGCTGTGGTAACATTTTACTTTAAATATTAGGAATCAATCTTAAGAATCAATTTTAAGAATCATTTTTATTTTTCAATTTATGTCTTTACTCATGCTTCAGCTTGTCTATGGAAACTTAGGGTAACAGGACATAATCGGTATTTATTATATTGTTTACACTATTAGTTCCATCGTAACTGTTTGCATAAAAATAATACATCTTTTTGAAAAATATAATAATTCAAATGTTATTTAATTTTTTATATAAACAAACTTTTGAATACCATTCAAAAGTTTAATTTATATTGTAAAATAAATTTGTTTTTAAAATTGCAATAACTGTATAATATATTTTAAAATGTAATAATTACTTATTTTACTAAATGTTATGTTTAAAGAATTGTTTAATTATTTGCCTTATTTAATATAAATACTTAAATAATCGATAGTCTTGTAATTGAATACTATTTTAATTATTCTAAATACCATTCTCACAGAGTTGTGCAAAACTTTTTTATTAATACCGATTCCTCTTAATCTGTATGACATGTAATGCTAAGTCAATTTTGCCAAATTTGCTTTTTATAATCCCATGTAATCTTATTTAGATAATATTACACCTTTACAAAAACTTATTACAATATTACATGTTTAAATACCAAAAATATTTTATTCATTAAATAATTACAAAAATATTTTATGATTATATTTGAGTTAGATTTAAGTGGAAACAAAATTTTATACCAAGTCAATAGTTTCCTCGAATTCCTCGATGTCAGACTCGTCTGTCTGGTCAGTCTCTTCATTATTCTCATTTTCGGAAATACAAGCTTATAAGATTTGTTACATTTGAATGAAGAGCTGAATAGTCCCGTTTTTATCACATATTACAGTATTTCAAACTATCAATAAATTGTTTTGGAAAATCTTGCCAGACTTTAAGAAGCCATTCAGACACCGATGCATACAACGGTATGCATCCTTGTCTTTGATTCTTCTTTTTTATTAAACATTTTCCAAATAATTTCCCTTAAAATTGGGTGTAACACTATTTATATATAATTACACCCTTTAGTAAAAATTGTGATAGTATTACATGTAACCGAGTCAGAGGAAACAGTATAATATAGTTGGAAAATAAAAAATTATATAATATACTAAGTAAATATATACTTTGTAAAAATAAAAAAGCTATACATTCCATTCCTCTCTTACGATCTTTAAAGATCTGAACTCTCTCTCTCTCTCTCGTCAGTACAAGTCTCTTTCTAACGGTATCATCTCATGTCATATCAGTTTTATTCTTATCATTCATTATATTCATTCTATAAAACCATTAAATTCTGTGTTAATTATTAAATATGATAATTATAAGTTGTGATCTATATATCACAATACAATAATAGCACGATTTAATGTATATAATTTACATTAAATCATGCTATTATTTGTTTTATATAATTCATCTAATAATATATTAAAATAAAATTTATAGAATAAGTTTAGAAATTAATTAATTACATAAATTATTGAAGCAATTTCATGTCGCTGTCCATTGGAATTAATTCTAAAATAAATATAATTTAAATAAATTAAATTATGTAAAAAATACTCAACAATACAATAATAAATCTGATATATGCTTTAAAAAAGCCTAAAAATAAAACGCAAATGAGTATACAAATGAGCTGATTTTAACATTATTTTATTATTTTAAACATGTATAATTTTATATTAGCTTAAATTTGAATTTTTGTGAGTTATGTAAAAGTTTACTTATGTCACGCATTTTGTAATATATTGATAATATATTACAACTTTTAAGTTTTAAATTATTTAACTTTTTATTTTTATAATTATACTAAATATATTAATAAATAGTCAGTAAATAATTAGAAATTGCCTTTAAGGAACACTTTATAACAAATTTCTCAGTTTTTTTTGAGCACTTAGGGTTGATTTGCTTATCAGGGAATGTGGACAACAGACAGACAGACGCAAGTCTCAAATTCATAAGCCAGCTCTTGTCAAAATCAGCTAAGTATTTGTCAATGACTGACCTGATCGCAGTGAATTGAGTTCCGAGTACATTAGACTTGAGTTTAGCGATGCAATTGAGGCGCGAAATTTCAAAGGGATCGCTTCCGATTAAATAAGTTTTACTTTTTTTGCGACGCCGTCCAGAAAGTAAAAATACTTGCCTTAAGCCACTGCTCGATGACTGAGTTTGACGTTGATTTGTAGAGCTGGCATTTTTCGACATTTCATTGGCATTCTGTGAACTATCATTTCGAGTATTTTCATCTGGGATTTCATCGTTTAATTTTGGAGACGACGGTTGCCATGGTTTTTCATTTTTATCCAGATCTTCATTCGCAACAATCGCTTATCAACATTATTAACAAACAGTAAGAAGTAATAGTTAAACTTATAGTTAAAGCAATTCCACTCATGCTTACCTTGAAGATGCATATAATAGGTCGGGTAAAGAGAACGATCCAAACCTTTCTTATCTCTAATTATCGTACACTGAAGGGTTTTTTGGGGAGGTATGGGTTGGGTCGCAAATAATAGCAATTGTTCGTTACTTAATATAGTTGTGAGCGGATTGAGTTGAGATATTTCTGGCGTCATATTTGATTTGTCTTGACTTATACTGGCTTTTTGAGATGAACCAGAATCGCAATTATTTATTTGAGAAACTAATTTAGAGTCGATTTGTTTTTTAATATTAATTGAGGTTATTTGTGGTGACGAACGCGGTGAAGAGGTTTGTATAGTTTGGGTTTGTTGGTATAGTATTTGGTCGGACAGACCCTCTTTTTCACTTGCATTGCGCTCATCTGATGTAGAAATACTGGGGTTAACCACACCGCTATCATTTAGATCTTCTAAATCAATCAACTTCTCACAAGAACGATGTGATGGTAGAGCAGATTTCACAGGCCTTAAATTGCATATCAATTTTATTCATATATGCTCAACAAATATACTCTATATAGTAATTTAAATTAAAAATTACAATAATTTTTTTTAAACATTATAATTATTTGGTTTTGATTGACAAAAAAATATTTACTCAGTAATTATTCCAAACAGATTAAAATTAAATAATATGAAATATATAATTATTCAGAAATTTTAATATTGGAGTAAAAATTAAAAAATAAAGCAACAAAACTGAAATATAATAAAATGGAACTGATATGAAACCTGGCCGAAGGGGGTCGGGTAGAGGTGGCAACGACTTGGTGTTGACGTTGAAGTTTGGACTCTAAAAGTTGACGCTGTCTTTCTATTAGTCGAAATCGATTGGACTCGCTTTGACTTTCTTCACTGCGTTATACACGAATAAAGTTAATCTTAAAGTTTTATATAATTATTAATAAATATCATTAAATTTAATATTGTTATGTTAATATTAATGACAATAACTTATTAAATAATTTGCTTAAATTAAAGTTAATTTTTACCTTAGATTTCGAGACCATTTAGAAGCACCAAGATTTTGATCCATTTGGCTCTGTTTTCTTTTAATGATTCATTGTTGCTCTGGAGATATTTTTTGTTTTGATTTCAAAACTCAATTATTCTGTTTGCATACATTTTATATACAGCTAATAATTTAGATTAGAAATCATGTCTGAAAAATAGGCAAACAAAATGAAAATTTTACAATAATCCATCAAATTTTAATTAAAACTAGTTTTTTTTCTAAATAAATTATCATTATTGTTATTGTAATGACCCATAATGTTTAACCCATAATGTCCAACTTTGTCTAGTAAAAACTCTATTTAAACTACTTTCCCTTTGTTAATAAAGAGATTTGAACAACTTAAAACCCTATGTAAACGTCACTAAATTGGGCCAACTATAGGTTCCTCCCCTTCATCGGGGAGGGGGGACAGACGGACATCTCAAATCCATAGCTTGCTTTTGCCAAAAACAAAATAAGCTAAAAATTCAAATTTTTTTCTTCACAATGACATCAATTGGCTTTTACTACAAATTTCTGTCAGATGTTACCAATAAAACTATTTTTAATTTATTCTGACCAGAGGTCATATTATTTGATAATATGAAAATTGGACATGAATTTATTAATAATTTTTGAAAATTAGTTTATGATAATAAACTTTAAAATAACAAGTAATCTAAAATAACTCAGTTTTTCTCATCATAGATGTAATTTAATTACTTTACTAATTATTTTTAATAAATATCGATGCATTTTAAACCTCATTTATTTTGTTCGTATTTAGGCAACAACTTTTGAATGCCTTAATGAGTTGCCTAAATCGGAACAAACTGCATGTGAAAAATTCCTAGATATCTAATCGTCTTTAGAAATTACAATTAATAAATAGCAATTCTGATTCTGTTCTTATAGGTTGAAATCTCACAAATTTTTGCAAATGTGAACATTTTGAACTATAATTCAATTCAATTTAATTCCTTTTTATTGAAATAAAGCATTATTACAATTATATTAGCTTTTATTTTATATTAATATATTGTTTTTATTTTACCGAAAATTCGGGAGATTATTATTTATTTCGCCGATAATACAGAATTTTTGAAATAAATATTTTCAAAATACCAAATTTTAAAACTTTTAGAATCGAAAATCCGTAATTTAAAGTTAACACATTTAAAATTAATTTTCATTTAGTTATTCGATTTATAACATTTTATTTATTTATTTATATCTATTTACAACTATTTATAATATTTTAATTAGTTATTTAAATAATGTTTAGATCTCTAAAATCAAATCTGATTTTCAAATCATAATTTAATCATGTGTTCCAAAGTTAAAGTTTAGATTCGCGTTTCAAAAGCAAAAAAGTGTTTATTTGATAGTATTCTTATAAACAATTTTAAAGTGAAAATGACATTTCATTTACAACAGAACCTATACTTTATAAGACATGATCAATTCATAAATAATCGATTAGTTCTCATTTATTAGTTAAATAAATAAATTAAACACGATTATCATTCCGAAAGTGAAATTATTTATTTTTAGTTAAAGTCCTTTGTTTTTCGGCGTATTCGACGATTTTCTCGTCGACGCGAAGACCTTTTCGTTTGCGAACACTGTTCATGTACTTCAAAGCCCTGTTCTGAGTGTCAGCCTTCTCGCCGTACAACGCATACTCTTCCTCAGTGGTCGGCACCCAAAATGGGCAAATATCAATCACCTGAAATTACATTTTAAACAATATAGTTATTGTTAGCTTTAAATCATACACAGCGTGCTCTCAGAATAATGCTTCGCTTATGATAATATAAAATACTTCATCTTAATTAAGTGAAATCAAAGTTTTTTTTTGATTGAAATCATAAATGTTTTATTAAATGTTGTTTTTAAAAAGTTGAATGAAAAGTTATTATATATCATTATATATCACACCTATTTTAGTGAATTACGAAACGCAAAATAGTTGTATTTCATACCAGTCCGCTCCCACCGGAACAGGTGTGACAACCACTTGCTTTAACTAGAGATAGATAACTATGCGTTTGTTTTCTAAATATGAATGCATATATGCGTCAAACGCTAAAATATGCGCATTCAAAATGAACGAAAATTAAAAAATGTTATCATAGAATATATCATTATTATGATATTATAACTATAAAACGCAGTAAAACGCAGCTAAATATTCACCAAATATTCACTAAATATTGGCTAAATATTCAGTAATAAGGTGTGTAAAGCGTGAAAGCAATGAAAGGCATAACATCTCATACATACCTCCCAATGACTGAATACTAGTTGGGGACACGCTTTGCCACTCGTCTGTTTGCGAATCTCATTTGCAAAGTCAAAACTTTCAATTACGGGCAGCACTGCTGTAACGTTGAATACCTGCGAGCCCTCCTCGATGTCGCCGTCGAGTACGCGGCCGTGTCGTCGACCAAGAACTGCGTACATTTTGCCTGAACAACAAACAGATAAAACTTCGTGAAACATCAATGTTTCAAACAACCACTAATAATACGGTAGTTTTAATGATTATAGTTTAGCTTTTATATGGTCATTATAGATACAAAAATGCAGCTCAAGAATGCATGAAAGAAAGTGATTACCAGTTTGGTATTGCTATAATTACAATCTGATAACTATTTGATAGTATAACTGTTAAGTCCAGTCTAATGCATAATTTAGCTGAAAGTTTGTAAAGTTGGCGCCATTTAGCAATTGATCTGTAGTAACACAATCAGTTATGACGCGAAAACATTATTCAAGAACCGGTTTGCAAGTTAAAGCTAAGTTGAAGACAAACTTTCACATATAGGAAATGTAGAGTAATGTGATTTAAATACAGTTTAACTTGGAATTAATGGCTACATTTACTTTCGAGGCGTCTGTGAATATGAGGAATTCAGATATTAATAAGTAGATGTGTTGAGTGTGTGATGTGTTGCATGTGTTGGTATGCATGAAGAGGTCATTTACTGTGTAGAGAGGAATGCTATGCAATCACCACTTTCGTGACACATAAAGCTATACTTTAGCTATACTTGAGCTATACTTTAGCCATACTTTAGCCATGCTTTAGCCATACCTTAGGCAGAGCACAAACCATATGTTAAATACATAAATGCCACATAAATGCCACATGAATGCCACTCCTGGCAAACTCCTGGTAAGTTTACAACTGCTCGTACAACTCTCACATAACATATTCGCTATACTCGCTATCAAATTCAAGGAGTGTTTGGTTGGGCTTTACTGCATTCTTGGTAAGGAGGTTACCCTACTCTGAGATGCTAACGAATGCTAAGAAGTCTTCAAATCAGTTCATACATGTATGCATGTCCACCCCTACACAGGTGAGCAACTATTAGTACGCACCCCAAACCATTCATGAGTGGATCACTATAAATAATAGCGTAGTATAAGAGTAGTATAAGATTTGCGAGATTGCAAGCTGTTAGCGATAGACTTTCAAATACGTGAATGAATGGGTAGCGTAACGCAGCTCTCTCTCCGTCTCACTCGAGCTTGTCTTGTCTTTCTGGTCCGACCGATAGCTCTGTCCCGACTGGTCAGTCGGCCGCGGACTGAATGAGAGTGAGGAGAGTGGCAGAGAGTGGCAGAGAGTGGTAGAAGTGGCACAAGTGAAGTGTGGTGCGACTCATGCCCGTCCGTTTCGTCTCGAAGCGCGTCTCTAACAGCGTCTTAACTATTCTTAACTATTCAATGTCTATTCAATGGCGCATTTTGTTTACGATTTGTAGCGCCAAAATTTTGCTATAAAACCTGTTTTCGCTCACAATGAATGATACCTCCAAAGCTATACTCGCAAATACCTCAAGAACTTCTTCACTTTAGCCAAATGGCAAACAGTGAAATGTATTGATGAGTGCAAGCATTGGCAGTGAGTTCGCAAACATTATTTTCTATACATTGAACAGCTCGGCAATAGGTATGTTCAATGTTGAACATCACATTCAAGTACTACCAAATAAACTATTATTACAATTAGTTGATAGTGAGCTGCAATAGTGAGCAATAGTGTTAACCATGAGATGTGAAGAACAAGTGGAGCTGTGGATCGCAACCAATAGAAGTGGCAACAGAAGCAAATGCAATGTTATGATTGACAATGCCATCAACTCGTATGTGCTAATACTCGTTATAATAGTGTCACATTTGTTCGAACCAGTAGTGACGGCCAAAAGCGCCTTCAGATACCATCACAACCATAAGGTTGCAGTGCGTGTGTTATATCAATCAGGGGTAAATCATGATTAGAGTAATTCAATTCAATTCAAAGTGAATTTGTTGTATTGTTGTATCGTTCAGATTACGTCCGACCAATCATTACCCGAATGTGATTCATGGACAGTGTGCAATAAAATTGATACTTATTCAATGCCATGGGTAGAGAAACAGTGTCGCTGTTTAGGGACTAAATCATGCTCACTATCGTTAGACCACAATGACGGACACACTTTAGGCGACAAGTCGAGACAGTTTAAGGTATGAATGAGATTGCTTTCATTTCAATGTTTTACATTCAATTCAACCGAAAGCTCTGCGAACCCATCAGCAAACTGCCTGTTTGTCGCTATTTTCGAGACATAACGTGGACATTGACGAGCTTTGGAGATAATAGCACGAGTCAAACAGTTAACTGCGCGTGTCCTAAGAATAGCGTAGCATATATTTTTAAGCACCAAACTTTTAAAACCGAAATGGGCATCGGATACAAATATCATTTCGCCTGTTCTCCGGAAAGCGTAGGTTTTCTTCAATTTAATTATCTTTCTATGAAGTGGGTTACACTCACTCCTCAATTAACCTCAATTCCAAATACTTGCTTCTATATTATTAAAATATAAATTTCCAAAATAATATAAATTATGGCCAAAACATTTCACTAACAGAAAGACTAACAACTTGTAAGACTTGCATGAATATTACATTCCAAAAACTCAAAAAGTTAAGATTGAGCTCTAATCATATACTTTTGAGAATTCAAGTAAAAATTTACAAAAAAATGTTGAGCTTGAGCTTCAAATAATTTGTATTCAATATCAAATCTCATACAATATGAATAATTATAAATTATAAACTTAGTTATTTTTTAAAAATTCTAAATATAAACATAATTTGATACATTTTATAGTGATATTTAAAGCATGTTTGTAAATATACTTTCGCTGATTGTTTGATCTCATTTATAATATTTTCATTTGTCATTAATTAATTATAGTCTTGAAAATGGATTTTACTTATTTTACTTATTTGCTACATTTTGTTTTACCATTTTCTTTCATATCACTATCAAGTTTAACAACTTTTGATGTCCACATTTTTCATCACATAATTTCATACCTATTCACAAATTTATTCTTTAAATTAAATATATTAAGGGTTTAATATGACTAATTACAGAACATTTACAAAGCATAACTAATTTAGTAATCATCAAAGATTAGGAATTGTAATGAAGAAACAAGCAAAATAGCAAATGAGATAATAATCTAATAGTTATTTAAAATTTATTTGTTCAAAATATTAAGCAAAATAATTAACTAGTTATCTAAGTAAATATTTTAATGATTATATGAAAGTATGCTTTTTAATTTTTATAATGATCGCTTTAATTTCCATGAAACAGTTGGCGCATATTTCATTTTTGATAACTTATTAACTATTGTGATGTAAATCTAGTATGCTCTTCACAAAGACTTTTTACATAATGCTATTTTATTTTAAATATAGGCAAATTTTTAATATCAATTTACCGAATGAAACGTTAACTTTAGTTCTTATTCTTCTCAATTATTTGATTGCGATAAGAGAACATTATTAATTTAAACGTTTTATTAATTCTAAAAGAATAAAATTGTTTAAAATCATTTCTTTTCATCACATGTGAAATCAAAACATGTGATTTTTAAAAATAATTTTGCAATTTTAATAGATATAGATTCAAAAATTGTACAAATAATAATTGAAATTGTAATTTTTTAAAAATTGAACTTAACTTAAATTTTCTGCAAAATACAAATATACAAATAAATGTAATGAATATTTCTAAACATTTCGAGCATTCCTTCAAAATGAAGTCATTTAATAGTCATATAGGATATATTCCGAACCTTAGAAATAAATATTTCATGTAATTATATAGAATGAGGAGAAAAGCAGAGTTGTATGCTTTGATTACGAAATCACTTATTTGCCTGACTTGAGCTTTTGGGTATCTTTATTCATGAAATGATTTGTCTGCACAGAAGTTGCGATGCGAGCGCAAAGAGCCGTGCAGACTGTTCACAGTGAGGAAAAGGCCAGATGTTGAAGAAGTCAATACAAACACACTTTGTCAGTGTCCTCAAGGATATGCGTGTCCTACGCATCACAAAGAGTCGAATGTCATTACTGGCACAGTCTATCCTCTCGATCATATAAGGACATACAGTGGTTACTGCTCTATACATTCCAAGTATTAACATGTTATTAACATTTTCGCTATTCTCAGTAATCAATTTGAATTCTAATGTTTAGAAGAATAGATTACAACAGTTACGACAGGAATTTACAGTCTCTTTAATACGACACGGAATACTCATTTATTGAAATGCCTTAACAATACCGGATATTCAAGCTATTTATGTTGAAACGCATTCTTCACTACAACCACGCGTGCTATCATGGCTGGGATCGCACCAAGCCTTGTATCATATTGAATATAATATATTGAATTTTTGTATAAATTAATATATATAGATATACATACATTGCTCATCATTATTAACCATTAATATTACTCAACATCTCGAGTCAATTTATTTTTTTAATTTGTACATTTGTAAATGAAATTATTGTAAATACAATAAAAAGATTTTATCAATTCATTAAACACGTGCCCTTATTTGTTATGAAACTTAATATCCATATTAAATATATCGATCAAATGCATATTTAAGTAGTCATTCAGTTAATGAGACAGTCTTATCAGAATTAGTTTTTATGTAATTTTCAAAACTAAATCAGAACAGATTTACAAATAAAAATATAGTAATTAATTAATATTTGTTTTGAAATTTAAAAGAAAAAGAATAAATTTCATTAATTCAATCGAATTTATTAAGATATGAAAAAATAATATCAAATAAGGATAGATAAGCTACTGCTGTATAATTTAAATTATACTTATCTTCAGCCTTAAGGAATTTCAGACTGAATAAATTGAATTAATGATTGAATGAGCTTTGATGGCATGCCTGATAGAGATGACTGAGGCCTATGTCACTCAAGCCAGAACTGATTTTATGATTAAATAAATCTCGTAACGCAATGAAGTCGTTTAACAATAGTGATTAAACATATTCATTACCATTAAAGTTAATAAGACTCGTTAGCACACAAAACCCAAATACCAAACTGGTAAAATCAGGTTACAAAATGACCTCTGCTTTGCCAATAATAGTGCCCTTATTATAGCGAAGAGTTATTTTAATTCTATGCCACTTCCAAAATTGGTCGCAAACTTTTTCATTATTTTGAATTGAGTAGACACTCATTGTAGGCTCTCGACAATAATGATAAGTAAACTGTTATATTTTGCAAGTATTATTTTAATATCAACTAATATTAATTCAATAAGAAGCTTAAGAACAAATAAGTTAACAAAATGGAATAAAGATAAGCCACAAACTTATGTCGATGTTTCGTCATTGATCGACACCAATGTAAGTACGACATCAATTTTATCATAAATTCTAATTTAACTTTAAATTACAATTATTCTCACTATTAATTAATACTTTTCCATTCATACTGTAAATTTTAAAAATTTTATTAAATTCATACGAAACCATATAATGTAATATGACTTTAAATCCAAACTGTTCGATTTACTGAGCCCAATCATGTGGGGTCGAGAGAGTGGGGGTTTGTTGGGGAGTAAAGAATTTAAATAACTCTTTTGTTAACATCGACTAAAACACTGGTAAAACTATAAAATTATGTTTATTACACAAAATTTAGGCAAAATTGATTTTTTATTTTCGATAATATCTTAGCTTTTATTTTCAGAATCATTTTAAAAAAGATTCATTATAAAAAAATTATTTTACAGCAGGCTATAGATTTTAAGAACCATGGTTTTTATGAACTTATGTATTTTATGAAACATTTTCGAAAAATCAAATCTATATTTTCTAATGTAAATAATTATCGTTTTATGAACTAATGATTTTGTGAACCTGTAAATAAATGGGTTCGCAAAATCCATGGTTGGCTGTAAATAATATAATCTAAAAATTCATTGCATAGTTTTCTAATCTAATGTTATATTTAGTAAATATTTTTATAAGTTGAAGAAAAAAACTTTTTCTGATACAATGGTTGTATACTGTATACATCGCTTCAATGTTACATTGAATCGATGATAAAAACTCATTTTCTCAAAAGTTTTCACAATTTTAATATTTTTCAAACATAACTAATTTTTGGCGAACAATTTTGGATAATTTTGACAAAGTATTATCACAAATTCTACTTCACTTGTATAACAAGTTTTAAAATTGCGTTCTTCTAACTTTGTTATAGTTTCTGGCAATAATTTAAATTCTATATCTACAACCATTAATACCACATTAAACCAGTTTTATGTTTTTTTTGTTTTAGTTTAACGTTCAATCAAAAGGATTAATTAGCACATGAATTCTACATATGTTAGAATACACAGTAAATTTTAGGTTTAATATTAAATTTTAAAATCCGGGAAATTTGGTTCAGCAAAAAAATAATAAAAACTAACTAAAATTTTGTCGCATATCATTAAATTTATTTTTACATATAGATTAATAGAGAGCTCGACCATCAAAAACAATAATAGTTTTCTTTTTTTCCAAATCTTAATATAACATTGATCTTAATCTAATTAATTATCATTGAAAAATATTTTAGTGCCCATTTTAAAGCGAAATTTAGAATATATAAAAATTGTATAATAATATTTTTAATCAATTGTGCATTAAAATTCGATTATCTAGCATGAATTGTTTTCACTTTTATTCGATTCTTCTTTAATTCGGTAAAATTGCGTGTCATAATTAAATGAATACATTTATTATGAAAACTTGATATAAATGACGGAAATGGTATACTGTAATGTTAAATGTTTTGAGTACACGTGAAACATAGTGTCAAAACAAAAGCCATACTTAAGATTAGGATCCGTATGTATTATGGCTCTTAGTTGTATTTTTAAATGTACCCTTAAAGGCACTTAAAAAGGCATTAAAAAGCATTTATTTTTTGTAATATTTATTTTGTTAAGAAGCGAACAAAGGTTAAAATGAGATTTCAAATATCTTTAACTTGTTCTGAGAAGTGAAAAACAATTGACGCTTAAAACAAATTCTTATTTATTAATAAAATTTTACATGGATTACATGTATTGTAATTTCATGGACATTTGTAAACTTGATTGTGAACATAATCAAAAAAAAAGAAGAGTAAAAGGTAGTAATTAGATCTATAACTGATATAATAATTATAGCCTTACGTGTCACTAAATTTATTTCATACCCAAAATAAATAAGATATTTATGTTTTTAAAATTTAAGTTAATCTGAGAATTCTATCGATAAAAAATTAATAATCAAACCTTAACGCTAACACATATTTATTTTTTAAAATAGTTAAAAAATGGCTCAAATAATGGACCAAAAGTTAGACACAATCTTCCGGAATGCGCTACACAGCAGGTATAGCTATGAAAAGTTATTCCCAAATAAGCGTCATTTAATGAAATAGGTTTGCAACGCATTGTTCGTTCGCATGAATCACACGCAACAACTGTGCGAGTGCTCGACGAACT
>JAQIYA010001265.1:0-13721 GCA_034699355.1 Microtritia minima | reverse complement strand
TATTTGTACGTTGTATGTCAGTATACAGTGTATTGCGTACATACTATTTAAAGAATAAGATTACACTCGATTTACATAGCTGTACATTACAAATGATTCCAAATGAATGCTATTTTGTCAAAAATTTTATCAAAGATTATTAAGATATTTGATAATAGCAATTATATATTAAAGATTTTTGACAATACTTTACTATATTCTTACTATAAATAAACAATGGGCAACTAATTTTGGTTAACTTGTTCAACTTAAAGCACATGTTCGCCAAATAAGTGTAACAAAATGCGTCCTATTTTAGCAGCCCTTTCCTTCCCCTCCTCTTTGGGGACAGAGAGACAGATGAATTACGTAAGAGAGATAATTCTCCTTAAAAATAATATGATAAACATAATACAAGTAATAATAATTCATTTTATCTAATAATATTTTTATAATAACAAATTGAATTGAATAATAACATAACATTTTATGTTCATTATAAGATATAATTAAATAAAATTGTTTTTTTAGTCATAAAATATTCATATAAATTAAAGGAGCGCTTAATAGACAAATACGTAAACGCTTATAATAAAGTTTTCTATCAAAAAAATTACATTTTTTAAATTCTTTAATAAACACTTTTACACATCCAATCAAAAGTTTTATAACAAAATCAGTATACAATTTAACTTATAATTATTTTTGATAATTGATTTTCAAACTTTTAAATGAATTAAGTGTATTTATTGCAACAAAATTTGCATATGATATAATAAAATGATATAATGAACATTTTGTTATCATTTTACAGGGTTTCCCATAGTCTGGCTTCACAAGGTCTGGGGTTATATAGAAATGAGCCAAAAATCTAGGGAGGGAGGGCTAGACATTATGTTTATATAAGGGAGAACATTCTCCCTAAAAATGTTAGCATAATTCTGTTTAAAATATTTTTTGCAATAAATCATTAAATGGTAAAAATTCGAATTCAATAATATTTGCATTGATAGGTGGCTGAAGAGTTGAGAGAAATGAGAAATTGGCAATCATTGAGTTCAATAATTCAGAGTCTACAAAGTCCACCGATAGCTAGATTGAAACAAAGCTGGCAAAGCGTGTCGTCCGACTATTCTGACCAATATTGCGAGTACATCGAGCTGTCGCAAGAGATTCAACAAGAAGACACACTCGATAGCACTCTCCCTTCAATTCAAATGTTTGATACTTTTATTGACGATCTAAAAGAAAGATGTGGTTTAAAGTTGTTTGAAATAAAAAAGCATCGATTGCATGGCAATTGGGCTAAACCTGAGTCTTTCGCTAATTGGGTCGATAACGAAATCGAGGATTTAGTCAATACTGCTAAAGAAAAAAAGAAAATAAATAAGAAAATCAAGAAATTACTGGATTCTCAAACAAATAAAGATAAAGATAAACATAAGGGAATGCTGTCACGTCTGTTCAGAAGAGAGTCAAATAACGAACTAATGGATGGATCGAGCGGTTCATCTAAGAGTAGAGCTAGTTCTTCGGCCTCCAGTATGAGTCCAAACAGTTCAAGCACAAGCCTTGAAAGCACCGCATTTTTGCAAAGCCAATCAAAACTAACTAAATCAATGAGTTATCCGCGAGACATCGGCAATATTAAGACTATTCAGACTATTCAGCCGTCGTGTAAAAGCAATTGGAATCCAAAAGAGGTGCAGGAATTGAGTGAAGATCAGGGAAAAGAAATCATGCAGGAAATCACTAAAGGACTCGTCAACTATCAAAAACATTTGTTATCCTATTGCTTGGATAAGCCCAACAAAACGGCTCGAGATTTTCTTTTATTACAAACATATGAAGGTATACCGTATTACATGACTTGTATAGCTTTTAACTTTTTATTCAAATACTAATCTATGGCTCATTTATTCCAATATAGAAATGGACGCAAATATGAAAAAATCATTGTTTGTCGAACCCTCTGTAAAAAAGGTGTAAATTTCTTATTGTAAATGTGATCATAACTATTGTATTATTAAATTCGATAGAAATTATATTATATTTCTTAAATGAAATTTTAATTTCAATATATTATAATATATATATAATTTTAAGTTATTAGACTTTCATATGCTTTAAATTTTAAAATATAAAAATATACTAATTCATTGAAACTAGATTTATGATTAGGCTTATGCATCATTTTTAATTTCATTCTTAACGCTTGAAGTAGTGTTTGAAATTTTAAGCGCGGTTACCTTAAAGTTAATTTTCAGAGTCCAAGTATATTTCACACGATGTGAATTTAAAATTTAACTTTAATTGTTGTTAATATAGCTTATAAAAATGCACGACTTCTTTAGTTTGACGAATAATAGTGGTAAGAATCACACAAGAATCACTTATTTGCATTTATATTAATGATTTTAATGTCATTATTTTCTTTGTATTTAACTGACTATAAATAACATATTTATTACATTGCACGTAATAAGTATACTTATAAATAATTATAAAAATAAACTTTGTATTTAAAATTTTTAAAAAATAACTAATCATCAGTAAAAGCTTGCAATCCAGTAATAGCTCGACCGAGAATAAGAGCATGAATATCGTGAGTTCCTTCATAGGTGTTAACTGCTTCTAAGTTAGTGAGATGTCTAATGACATGGTATTCATCACAAATACCATTTCCCCCCAACATATCACGAGCGTTGCGCGCTATTTCGAGAGCTTTTCCGCACGAATTGCGTTTTATCAGTGATATCATTTCAGCTGAAGCTAAGTTACGATCTTTGAGTCGACCGACTTGAACGCAAGACTGGAGCCCAATAGAAATTTCGGTCAGCATATCAGCTAACTTTTTTTGAATGAGCTGATTCTTAGCTAAAGGCCTATTGAATTGATGCCTGTCGAGGACGTACTGTCGGGCAGTGCTGAGACAAAACTCTGCCGCTCCTAAAGCTCCCCACGCGATGCCAAACCTTGCGTTATTGAGACAACCAAACGGCCCTTTAAGGCCTTCAACGTTAGGCAAGACGTTTTGTTGTTCAACCTTCACATTGTCCATCACAATCATTCCCGTTTCTGACGCGCGTAACGAAAATTTGCCGTTTATTTTAGGAGTGGTTAATCCTTGCATTCCTCGCTCTAAGATAAAACCACGTATTATTTGGTCATCACATTTGGCCCAAACTATGAAGAGGTGAGCGATCGGTGCGTTCGTTATCCAAGTCTTTGTTCCGTTAAGGATATAACACTTTAGATCCGATTTAAAGGTAGCCTTTGTTTGCATACCTGACGGATCGCTGCCGTGATTTGGTTCAGTCAATCCAAAACAACCTTAAAAATGATTACATTGAAAGCTATTGGCATACAATATTCACTACCATTCGTACCGATAAGCTGTCCTTTGGCCAACTTTTCGATGTATTTGTCTTTTTGAAGTTGTGAACCGTAAGCATAAATGGGATGCATTACGAGTGATGACTGAACGCTAAGCGCTGAGCGATAACTGCTGTCAATGCGTTCAACTTCTCTGGCGATGAGTCCGTACGCGACGGACGAAACGCTGGCACAGCCGTAGCCCTCAATGGTCGGCCCCAACGCTCCCAATTCGCCCATTTCTAGCAGTATGTTTGGGTCAAACTCTTCATTTCTGTTGGCCATCAATATTCTGGGCATTAGTTTGTCGCGACAATAGTGTCTCATTTGGTCGCGAACAGCAATTTCTTGATCGCTGAGCAGACTCTCAACGTTCAGCGCGTCCTCCCATACGAAGCGAGACAATGAACGACTATGTCGTACACACTCTCCAACAATGGATCCAAATTTATTTAATCTTAACATCTTTTACTCAATATTATTCCACTTAAATGAAAACACATTTATTTAGAGTTACATAAACACTGAACTCAAGCAAATAAACACTTTCGATAAGCAAAGAGAAAATTGAAAACAAGTGTCGTCTCAATGACATCACAATTGAAACAAACTTATAAACAAGTCTTTAAGTTTGATGTTTGCAAACAAATCACATTATTTTCAAAGTACTCAACAGCTGTGTGTGAAAACAATTGAATTTATATCAATTATTGCATTTCATTTTTATCGCATATGTTTATGTATGTATATATTTGAAAAAACTAAAGTTAAAGAAACTTAATATACTTTAATAATAATAACAAAGCAATATTTTAAATTTACGATTTGTAAACATCTGTGACTGGGTTTGCATTCGTATATCATTGATATAAGAACTAAAATAGTTTTAATGCATCTCAAGCTAAATGTTTAACTATAAATCTTAGAAAACACTGTAAATTCATGATATTATTATTTATTATATATATATTATTTATTTATTTATTTTACTTTTGTTATTTTTTGAAAAATAAATATTTCCATATAAAAACTTTTATTTTAGTTAAAAATATACTAATATATCGAAAGTAAATATTTGTAAAATTTAACAAAACACATATTATAATGCAGTGATAATCATCAAAATCTTTAAAACATAAATTATTAAATTATAGTAAACGAATAAAATTTCGAGTTAGACATGATTTATGTTTGCAATTATTTAACAATGTTTTCAATTTTAATAATTTCAAAATTGATGTTTTCCCGGAAAATCACTGTAATGTACTGTAAAGTGTGTTTAGTGTATGGCACGGCATCATATGTTGATATAGAAACCAACAAATATATCATTATATAACATAACATCAATAATATTATATCAAAGCAAGTATTTGTTTGTGTTTGTTTGGCAGCAATCAATCAAATCGATACCGAAAATGATGATGAATGCTAACAGTCCTGTCGGCGGTCAGTCGCAGACATGGTATGATATGGCGTCATGTGATGGCTGGCAATGGCTATTAAGGAGTGTTTCATTGATAGGTGGGTCGAGTCGTGGTCGAGTCAAATCGCAACCTCTTTGGCCATTCTCTTAGTGTTATTCGGTTTAATAACAACCATCAGTCCGTTCGACGTCGGATGCATTTTGCCGGGAGTTTTGCAATTGTGGGTGATTTGTGTTGTTTGTGTGATTGCGATGCGATTGTAATCATTGATTTCAATGCATTCAATGACAGGTTGGCTGCGGTGGCGGTGTTGAGCATAGAAGCGCCTTCTTTCGTGGCTTTCCTGTCCTTCGCCAGAGGTATCGGAAGATTCATTGAGGGAAAGCCCTATTGGCTTAAGGCTGTCGTTTATGCCGTGTAAGTATTAGCAACCTTTCACTTCACCTCTCAATCCCAACCACTATTGAACGCTATCTTTCCGTTCAGTTTGGCTGTCGTGCCATTCATTGTCGGCATATCTATGGGCTGCTATGGCTTTGCATTTATTCTTGGATTTTTAGCCTCACTTGGAATTACCGCAGTGTTTGGATTGCTAGTCCTCGGAAAGAAGTGCGTATTTAGTTAATTATGATAATTAGAGTAAATGTGATCATAAATTTATCAAAACATGGGCGAAATATTAAAAACCTGCTTATATAAGGGATTGTCGACAAAATTTCTTCATTTATGCTTATTGTAATGGAAATTAATTTTTAAAAGTTCATTTGGCACACATAATTAATTTTAAACTTAGCATTCTTACCGTCAAATTATTTATTAGTGCAAAATTTTTACCTTTTAGTTGTATAATCAAATCAGTCAATTCTTTTTGTTCTTGATTTTTTAAGTGTCAAATTAATTTGGTAATCAGATAATACTTATATTGGTGCTTAAAATATATTCTAACTGCAAATTATTGCTTTATGGGGTGTTAGTGAGTCTTAGGTCTTAATAATGGATTTCTAAGAATTTGTTGATAGAGATGCCAATAAAACTTGATTTGATTTGATCTGAATTTTTATCGAAGTCATAATTAGAGTCTTATTTCAAAACGTTATTTTAAATCATGTAATTTAAGATATTCTATACTTTTATGCATCTTTGAATTATATCTTTATAAATGAATTCTTAATTTTGCACACATTATTTTATCTCATGGTTTTCATATAAAACTTTTTCATATAAGACATAAAATAATTCCTGTTTTCAATTTTATGCCAAATAACAACTCATTAAATTTTGACAAATGCATTAGATTTCAAATAATTTATTTCAATTGCGTCACTCATTATTTAATAAATTTAAATTTTTTCTTTTAAAGTGCACTTTTATATAATATATGAATAGCTTCAAAGTTAATTATTTAAATTTTTTAAAGATATTTTCAATGTTTTAATTTTAATATAATTAATTTCAAATATCTATATGAAAGGCAATAAATTTCTAATTTATTGTAATGATCCAAATGTAATTTCTGGGTTACATTTTAAAATATACAATGAGAACAAATATCATTTAAATTTCTGTATAGAAACTAAACTATAGTATGAGTCCATGATATTTATCAATTAAACAAAGTTTGTAATTAATTAGTTCGAATTGCTATTTAGAGGGTCGCGCGACGAAATGCGATTCCAAGCCGGAGGAATGCCAACCGCTGGTCAACCTTATTCTCCGACTTCACCCTAATTACAACAATTGTTTCCTTTCTCAACCATTGAATCTATTGAATCAATTTGAATCTCGTATATGCAGAAAACGATCGTGTTTTTGATTGATCTTAAGTATTGAGTTTAGATCTTTAGTGATTGCTATAAATAATACGATTGCTATCAATTTCAACTGAATCTCATAGTTTAATTGATACTCCTTTAATATATTAACATTCCTTTAGTTTATTTCTTTATAATAACTTATTTTACATTATTTTATATTTTATTAAAATAAATGTGTAATTTTGAGCCAATTATTCTATGAGCGAAATGTTAGATTTAATTGGTGTTGTTTTCGATAACACTATCAATGTGTATATCATTTATCAATCACTGCCATTTGTGGATAATTTATTAATTTGATTCTCATTTATTTACATAATCATGTCTATTATAATAAAATTCGTATTATTACAAACAAATTTGTGTCACAATTTTTATATATTACTAGCTTTGAGGCCCGTTTTAACGAACGGCACTTTAAATAGTTTATAACCCACGAACCCCTCACCCCTATAATTCCACTTCAGTACATGACTCTGAATTCAAGAACCCCCTTAACCCTAAACCCTCTCAACCTTAATCCACGTCAACGAAAGAACATCCTTAAGCCTAACCCCCCAAATCAAAACGCCCTCAACCCAAGACCACCATAACCTTTGGTCCCTCTTAACCAGAGACCCTCCAATTCAATCACATAATTCTGGACATAATTCTGAGTTCAACATTAAACTCGCAATACTACACGATCACGCACTACACTCCCACTCATTGGTCGCACCACTTAGAGCTACAAAATTGCTCGCAACCCGAGACGACATTCAGAACATCATTCTTAGCACAACGATATCTTATTTTGCCACTTCATAATATTGACCACCCCTTAGGGCCAGACAAGCCCCTCGACCTGAGACCCGCTCATTCGACTCGGCGTCGAATGAGTACAACCACATATCACATCGTTTCAGACCACTTCTTCGTGACCTCCCGAACAGGTCACGCCCCTACCACTCGACCCCTACGACACGTTTCAGACCATACTGGTCACGAATATACATGTATATGTCATGTGTGTGTCAAAATGGAAATTCAAAATATAAACTTATAAATTTATGACCTTTCGGTTAATATTCATAGAAAAGAATAAGAAGCTCGAGATAACAAATATTTAAATAAGCTCTATAAAGCTTAAGCTCAAGCTCTTAATTTTGATGCTCATCCCTACTCATCCCTACTGTCAATCATGTTTGGTGGGCTGAAAGTCTATAAATATCAATTTATTCAATTCAATTCATAAAATTTTTAATCTCAATAGAGAATTAAAATTGATTTGATGGACATAATAGTGGTATTACTTATAAAAACGCGTTTGTATGCCAAACATTGAGCATAAGTGTTCAGACATGCTTAGAGTGAAGATCACTTCACTGTCAACTCGCACAGTGTGTCAGTGAATGCTTATTTATTTTTCATTGCATAACACAAATGTTATGTGATTCACATTATGTGATGTTTTCATAGAAAAATAGTGAACATTTCAATAGTAATGCTTTGCAATCACTTAATTGGAAACGTTTTCAAGAGATTGCGAATCAATAATTGTTTAATGGCGAGCATCACATCGAGACTATTGCGAAGTGTCGGACAGCGAGTGTCTCTTCACGTCTGCAGAGATCACCACTCGTTAACGCCGTCGCCTTTACTTTCGTTATTCAATACATATAATTCAAGAGCAGCGCAATTCTTAATACCAAGTAATGATTGATATTATTTAATGAATTATGAATTGTAATGCTATATTAAACCGTTGAGAGCGGTCAATGTTCATACAGATCGAGGAAACCCCAAATCCAAATAGTCTGAAATTTTTTCCCGGCGTTCAAGTGCTTGAAAGTGGAGGTACGGTTGACTTTCCAAATGCGATGTCGGCCGTGAACCGCTCACCGCTGGCCAAAGCCTTGTTTCGCATTGAAGGCGTTAAAGGAGTATTCTTTGGACAACATTTTATTACCGTCACTAAAGTTGATGACGACGTGGAGTGGAAGCTATTGAAACCTGAAATATTCGCAATCATTATGGATTTCTTTTCGTCGGGTTTGCCAGTCATGCATGAAAGTGTTGCCAATACTGACACTGGTATTAGTTTTATTTCAACTTGAAATTAAAACTTATTACTTATATATTTATTTACTTTAAAAACACTAATATAGTCAGACATTTATTTCTCTAATAGCGATGATAATCAAGAAATTAAAAATGATAAAATAAGAAATTATAATTATTAAAAATTAAATGTGCGACTTATTTATTAGAAATTACTGCAGAAGATGACGAAATTGTTGCTATGATTAAAGAACTTCTCGAAACTAGAATTAGGCCCACAGTTCAAGAGGACGGCGGAGATGTTGTCTTTATGGTATAATTTCTACATTTATATCGTTACGATTTATGTTGAGATAAAAATATTTACTTTTAATTGAACAGGGATTCAGCGACGGTATTGTTAAGCTGAAAATGCAGGGCGCGTGCACTTCGTGTCCTTCTTCTATAGTCACCTTAAAAAATGGCATTCAAAATATGCTTCAGTTTTATATTCCTGAAGTGATGAGCGTCGAACAGGTTAGCTAATGATTAGTTTGCAACTTCAAAAGCAAATTAATAAATTCATTAAAATTTTAATAAATAACTATTCAATAAAAATTTTCAGGTTCAAGACGAAGTCGACGAAATTGCAATTAAAGAATTTAAGAATTTTGAAAATAGTTTAGAAAATAAAGACAAAGACACTGCTTCTAAATAGACTTGTATAATATTATGTAGTTATATATAAAACAATTTGTATATAATTGAATGTGATTATAAATTAATTAAATATAATTAATTATGTTTATACAAAATTGGTATAATAGCACAACAAAAGCACTTATATTTAGATTGGCCTTAAATGCTGATTTAATTCAAATTTACAGTTCAATGTGTCGCTGCATTATTCTTGTTTCTAACTCATTATGAATTTTGTTCACTTTGTAATTAAGTTCTTTCACTTTTTTCATCAAATGTTTTTCCTCATTTGGCGAATCTTCTGAGGTGTTAATGAGATATTTACTCGTATCCACACTCCCTTCAAGTTGAGCTTCAAAGTATTTTAACTTTTTGATTCTGTGCTGATAATGTTGTAATTCTTGTTGAAGTGAGTCCAGCTCTTCACTAGTAAATGATGACTTCTGTGCCAAATCCCACAACTGTTGGACTGCGATCTCTTCAAAATCAGTAGCGCTTATCTTTCCATTCGATGCTTTAGAAACTCGTTCACTCAATTGTCTGTAACTATCTTTAATTTCAATGTGCTTATCCTTTAGCATCTGATGACTGTTGTCAGCAAACTTGTCATCACTTGTGGGCACCTCTTCGTCGTGAAGTATACTATTGATGGAGTTATCGCTGTCTCGTCTCAATCTGTTCTGTTCATCACTTTTTGTCACGTCATTAATAATTTGATAGTATTGTTCAATTTTGTTCTCGTGATGTCTGAATTCTTCTTTAAGTATTTTCAACTGTTCGTCGTTTAGTCCAGACATTTCAGCTTTTTTCCACAGTTTGTCCAGTTTTTTATCGCGAAATATTTGTTTATTGAGAATTTGGTCGGAATAAGCATTGTTTGCGAAATGAGCAGAATTGGTGTCTAAATAGTTAGAATTTTTAAAATGCTCTGTTAAACCATATTTTTCAATAATTGAGGCCAATGTTCGCCGAAGTTGTGCTTCTTTGATGCCGTCCTTGTCATGACCGTCGGCTTTAAGTTTCTTCAAAGTTAGTTCATCTTTATCTTGAACTTTAAGGTCTGACATCAAATTTTTCAGTTTTTGCGATTCGAGTCTCTACGGATTGAATTAGGCTTTAATAAAGCAATTAATTAGGAATTGGCGAGCAATACCTTAACAGCCTTTTGCCACAACTCGTTTAACTTCAACATACGAAACGGTCGTTCAGTGTCTGCTTCTATCGATTCACCACTGTTTGCCTCTTCTGAATATTTATTAAATGAAAAGCCAACTGATATGATAGCCAGAAATATAAATGTCGAATAAAAACTAAGCATTTTTATACAATAATTGTTAACAAATAGTTAATAATCAATAAATACAATTACAACTGAATAACAATATTCAGCGCTTTAACACAAGTTGTGGTCAACTGTTTCGCACAAATTACGCCTCAAAATAATGACAGTTTTGAAGACTTGAGATGAGGGCAGAGAAGATCATAATTGATTGTAAAGTAAAGCCATCTGAGAATATGGTCCAAACATTTCATATGTATTATAGGCTATAATTTATAGCCCATGTCTAGATGAACAATTTTGATTACGGAATGAAGGTGTGACCTTAGGTGTGACCTTTGACCTCTAGATCAAAGTTTAAAAATCTTTAAAAATTAATATCTCCTAAACTACTCATACTAAATGAACCAAATTTGGTACCTTATTAAAGGTCCATTTGGATTAAATTCGCATATTTTTAATTACCATTAATAACATCGTTTAATAACTATTGTCATTTAATGTTTTATAAAATAAATTTTTCATTACGATGCCAGAAAGATGATGCGCAAAATTTTACATCAATTAAATCTATAATAGGTCTATAATTCAGTCTAGTTGTTGATATCAAATAATTGAGAGCATCGCCTTTCTGGCGCCATACTGATAAAACTGATTTTATAAAACCTTATAATAATTACAATTTGTTGATTACAAATGAAAGTAGATTTTAGAAGTACTCGACTATAATCAAAATAAAATTTCGATGTTTCGAAACATTTTTGAACATTTTCTCAACAGGAAAGTCCGATATCTTCTAATGAATGATAATTTTTGCGAAAAACGTTAAAGACTAGCTATAAAAGTAATAAATTAGAAAAAACAACAAATTGGATTTCGAAGTATTTAACAAAATTAACATAATTAATACTTTATTAAAAATTTACAAATTAAATATATTAGATTTTACCGTCAAAATTATACTTTTTAAACGAATTTTTTCTTGTCAAATATGACCTAAAAGTTGGTATTTAAGGCTAGAATAATGTGTGAATAAATGTGTAAATACTGCATACTTATGATCGTGAATATAATATAACAAAATATTGCTGAAAATTATTATTTAAAAATTTAAAACAAATATTAAGATCATCAAAATTATGTAGTTTTTATAGGTAAAGGTAGTTTCTTAAATACTAATATTTAATTTTAATTGATTTAAAATTTATCCCTAAAATTTTTACATATCTGAAAATATAAAATAAAAATATAGAGATGGAAAAAATTTAAAAAGTTGTTATTTTAAAAATAATTTATCATTTTTATTTTTCTAAATTTAAACTTATAATTAAAATTGTTATTTTCCTAATATTTAGTCAGATGTAAAGTATAGTATTTCTAAAAAACACATCGCGTCATAAATTATGAAAAATTTATAATATTTGCATTAGAGATTTCAATTGTTAAAAGAAAAATAAAAATAAACAAAAACATTATGACCAAAGAGCGGGGGTTGCGGTTAAAACCGATTTCATTATTCCAAGTTTAAATATCGGTTAAATGGTTGTAACGTTCAAATCAACTCTTAAATATAAATTTTAAGTAAATTTTTATGCTTGAAAATACCGGATTTTTGAACTTATTTTAACCGAAAAAAACGAATTTAGAGGAAATTTTGTCCATAAAAAGCGAATTTTATAAGTACATGAATAAGATAAGCATTAAGTTTTAAAATGGGTTTAAACAGCGAAAAAATACCAAAGTTTAAATAATAAAATTAAATTATAAGTTAAGCTATATTCTAATAAAGTTACCTTTGTTTAAATAACTTAATATATATTTTTATAATAATTTTAAACACAAATTAAAAACTAAAAACATTTGCATAACATATTTAAAATTTGTCTGAATTCTTCCATAATTATGTCAATTTAATTATAACTTAGAAATTAGAAATTAACATTTCCGATATTTTTTCATAATTTAGTATATATGAATATGATTAAATTTATAATAATAATAAATTTATTTGATTTAAGTTTAATAAAATTATAAATTATGTTTCTAAATAAATAAACTGTATATTTTAAACTTTCAAAAGTGTTTTATTAAAGGCAGATGTTTATTATTTATGGTCCTCGAAGGATACCAGTTTTAGCTGATCGAGTTAACCATTAATAAAGATTTGATTTGATTTGATTAAACAAAATACAGAGAAATTTTTAAATAAAAACTAAAAGAAAAGATTTGCTTCTCTAATCAAAATTATAATTAAGATTTATTCATTTAATAGGATTGTATATAAAACTAAATCTTTATAAATGTCCATAATATTTAACAATTAAATTTGAAATAATAGCTGTCAAAATTTTTTTAAAACATTTTCAATCATAAGTTAAAATAAGTTAATTTTGAGTTGAATTTCAATAAAGTATATATTGTGTAGAAATAGTTGAGAAATGCAATTAATAATTGTCCCATTAATATGATATCATAGCAAAACACGTAACGCGTAGACGTAAAGAGTGATACACGTGACAATGAAAACAAACGTAGCTCTACGTCTACGACACTGCGAGACGAATCTGTTAACCAATCTGTTAGTGTTGTTGAGGAGAGAAGTGAAGTGAAGTCGCGTTTCATATCATATCATTAAAGGTGATCATAAAACTTAATTGCGCTCGCAATCGACGCGCTCTGCATTGCACTCGTGATTTGCATTAGTGTCGCACTTTTGCTTATATTGTTTATATTCTCATTAATTTAGTGAAACTTGAAATTGCTTGGAATAGCTGTGCAGTCATGTCTTCTGTCGGGTCTCCGAAAAACTTGTCAAACATAGTGAAGGGAAGAGACATTCCGTCGCGAAGAATGGTTGTGAACTCATTGAACGATTTGCCGCACGACTACTCGTCAACTCCTGGCGGAACACTCTTCTCCACCACTCCTGGAGGTATGAGTGGTGTATGAGTGGTGTTTGAATGGTGTCTCAGTGATGCACATGACTTTGTTTACTCATATCTCATTCAAGGACATTGCTTTGCTCGACAATATGTTACCACTAAGTTTAGCTTTCATGCATTCAAGCATTTATTGCTCGCAAAGTGGTTCAACATTTTCAATACTTTTTAGTTCAATAATGATATTAAT